>NRDT01000020.1:0-111170 GCA_004124955.1 Starmerella riodocensis
AGCGCGTCTGCGACGAGGCGGCCGGCGATGCGCGCGCGGCGCGGCGCGGCCCGCTTCCGCCGCGGGAACGCGGCGGCCAGCAGCCGGCGCAGCTCTCGCGCGTCGTTCGGACTGTCGTCCATGAAAACAGCTCCTATCTTTCTCTGTTCGCTGCGCTCACGCGCTTCGCGATAGGCCAACGTGCGTTCCACGTGGAGGGGATCAACCTCGGTGTCCGCTGAACTGCGTCGCTGACACTGAGCGAGGCCGACTCCTACTTTTTTGTGGCCTCTCAGAACATCACCAAGCGAGCACGGACCTCGTTCCTGCGAATCCGGGGCCGTTTCTCCTCGCCGCGTCACCCAGGCTGAAGGCGGTACACGCCGATCCGCAACCCACACCGCACTGGAAAGGCGCACGCACCCGCACACAACCTTGCACGGTGTGCACACACACACGCACACGCCCTCACACGCGCCCACGCTCAACGCAGACACCCACCCACACACAGATCATATGCGGCTGCCTGTCCTAGTCTCGTACCTGCTGCTGGCGCTGCAGGCCGTGCTCGCCGCGGCGCCCGCGGAGTATGCGCGCGTGCTTGTGGTCGTCGACGAGAGCGACGCGGACGTGGACGCGCGCGTGCTGGCCGAGCCGCTGCGCGAGCGCGGCTTCGACGTGCGCACGAGCGGCCTCAAGGACCGGCCGACGCTGCTTGCGTACGGCGAGCGCAGCGTGGACAATGTCATTATCGTGCCGGGCAAGACGAAGGCGCTCGGGTCGAGCCTGAAGGCGGCGGACCTGCTCGAGTTCATGCGGCAGGGCGGCAACGTCGTCGCGCTCACGACGGCTAAGCACAGCCCCGCGGCGCTGCGCGAGCTCGCCGCGCAGCTGGGCATCGAGGTGAGCGGCCGCGGCGTGGAGGCGCGCAACCCGTTCGGCCACGCGGCGCGCGCGCCGAACCCGGCCGTGCTCCCCGCGTCCGGCGACCTCGGCGCGCTCTTCGACGGCGCCGCCGTGGCGAAGATCGACAGCGCGAACCCGTACGCCCTGGGCTTCGTGCAGGCGCCGTACTCCGCGTACGCCTACAACGCAGCGAAGGACAGCGCCGACGGCGACGCCGCCAGCGAGCCCGCGCGCCCGCTCTCCGACGCGTTCGGGCTCGGCGGCGAGCTCTTCCTGAGCGCGGGGCTGCAGTCGCTGCACAACGCGCGCTTCGTGTGGGTCGGCAGCGCGCAGCTGCTCGCCGACCCCGCGCACGCCGCCGCGCTCACGGGCTGGGCCTTCCACGAGCAGCGCGAGCTCCGCCTCGCCGGCGTCACGCACGCCAGCCGCCTCACGAACGAGTCGCACCGCCACTACAAGGTCGAGGAGCCGCTGCGCTACTGCGCGCAGATCGAGGAGTGGAGCGCGCAGGAGGGCCGCTGGCGCGCCTACGCCGACGTCGCCGACGTCCAGGTCGAGTTCAAGATGCTCGACCCGTACTACCGGCTGAACCTCGGCGCAGACGGCTGCGTCGACTTCACGACGCCCGAGCAGTACGGCATGTTCACGTTCGCCCTCGACTACAAGCGCCCTGGGCTCGCGTTCCTCGACGACCAGACCGTCGTCACGGTGCGCCACCGCGCCAACGACGAGTGGGACCGCTCGTGGACCATCACCAACAGCTGGGTGTACCTGTCCGGCGTCTCGACCACCGTCATCGGCTTCGTCGTGTTCGTCGCGCTCTTCCTCTCACTCCCAGCGCCCTCCGCGGCCGCCGGCGAGGCCGCGGCAGAGAAGCCGTCGAAGGCCGCAGCGGCCGGCGCGACCACCGGCCATGCGGCCGGCACCGCGAGCGGCGCGGTGACCGGCGGAGCGGCTTCAGCGCCCGTGGCCGTGGAGGAAAGCAAGAAACCGCGCAGACGCCAGAAGAACTGACCGCGACCACCCGAAAAGTAATCGGCGCGCAGCGCGAGGGCTCCCAGTCTCTTCGCAGCGCGCCCCCACAGCGCGTCGATCCCCACCATAGCGCGGCCCTACGGCGCGCGAGCCTCACAGCCGTCCCGAAGTATAGACGAGGGCTAAATTAAAAGCCTAGAATCTTAAGTACATATACAAAGGACAACAGAATAAATTACCAGCACGCTGAGTGTTTCGTACGAAGCGCGGAACCGCCGGCGCTATGCGCTCACTACCTTCACCTTGTTCTCCTGCTTCCAGCGCGTGAAGCGGCTCTCCATCAGCCGCTGCTCCTCCTTCACGTGCTCGACCGCTTTCTCGAGGCCCTGCAGCGTTTCCTTCAGCGTCGGTACCACGTCCTTGACCTTCTTTTCCACGAGCACGGTCCCGATCATCTGCATCGCGTTGCGCTCGGCGTCCGTCGTCGCGAGCACGTCCAGGACCTTGTGGTGCTGCTCGATCTCGTCGCGCAGCTCGGCGTCCTTCTCCTGCAGCTTCTCGAGATGCACCTTGAACTTGTTGTAGGTCTCCTGAAGGTTGCCCGACATCGCTGATCGCTGGCTCAACGGGATCGGCGTGGGGCGAAGCGCGCCGTCTTTCTCAGGTTAGGTGACGCGGATCCTGCCTTTGGCGTGCGCCGTGAGCGGATGGGCGAATGAAGAGAACGCGCCTCAGCCCAGGCTCCGCGGAGGCGCCAAGCAAGCGCGCGCAGACTGTGCTCCGCAGCGCCAGCCCGCCGCGAGCCGCGCCGGGCCTGGCGGAGGCTGCTGGCGCGACGGACCAGGGCGACGCCGGAGCAGAAAACTCGTCCTTTGCCGAGCCTGGCGAGGACCCCCGTGCAGACTCGAGCTCGAGCGCGGAGTCCTCGCACTCGGCGTCCTCGGACTCGGAGTCGAGCGACGAGCCCTTGGTGTTCACGCGACCGACGCGTCCGGCGAGTCTGAAGACTCAAGAGGCCGAGGAGGCTCGGCGCAGCCAGTCGCTCGCCATGGCGAAGCAGCCAGTCGTGGTCGCAGCCGCCGCGACTGAAATTGACGACACGGATGGACTGGACCCGCAAAAAGAGTTCCAGGACTGGAAACAGCGCGAGGCGGCGCGCATGAAGCGCGAGCGCGATAGGCTTAGGGCCGTGGAAACCGAGGCTCAGGAACGGCTCGAGGCGCGCCGCAAGCGTCTCACTAAGTCTCGTGCTAACGCAGACAATTAAAGTGTATCTATCAAACGCTAATCTTGCAGTTATGTTGTTCCGGCCCCTACATACGTAGATCACTCGCGCGCAGCAGGCGGGCCTCTTTAGAGTTGGCAGGACTGTACATATACAATTTATAACCCTTGCCCCAGACGGCAACCGGACCGCTACGCGTGTAACTCCCAACGGCCAAAGCGCGCGCTGTAGTAGTAATACGCATCCTGACATTGTGGGAGATCACGCCCGGCCCCTCCACCACCACCACCATCACCACCCCGCCCTTTAAGCAACGTGTAAGTAGTGTCCTCCTCCTCCTACAGGCGATACCAGTGGCTCGACGACGATGTACAATATCTTCCGGCTATGCGGAGATGCGACGCACCTCACGTCCATCTACCTGTTGCTTGCAAAAATCCACTCGTCCCGGTCCGTGGCCGGGCTCAGCTTCAAGACCCAGGCACTCTATATGCTGGTGTACATGACGCGGTACCTAGACCTCTTCTTCGTCAAGTGGAAATCGTATTATAACACCCTGTTCAAGTTCGTGTACCTGGGGACGAGCGGGTACGTTCTGTGGCTCATGTCCAAGAAGTACAAGTCCACGCGCAGTCCTGCGAGTGTCGACACCTTCCAGGTCCAGTACCTAATAGGCTTCAGCGCGCTCTTTGCTCTTTTCTTCCATCTGAAGTTCACCATTCTCGAACTCATCTGGTCGTTCAGCATCTGGCTCGAAAGCGTCGTCATCCTCCCGCAGCTGTTCATGATCCAGCGCACGGGCCGCGCCGAGACGATGACCACCCACTATATCTTCGCATTGGGCGCCTATCGCGTATTCTATCTGCTGAACTGGATCTACAGAGGCTTCACTAAGGATCACGGGGACTGGGTCTCCATCTCGGGCGGCCTAATCCAGACGCTGCTGTACACGGACTTCTTCTATGTCTACTACTCGAAGGTGTACCATGGCCAGAACTTCACCCTTCCTGTATGAGTCATGCCGTGCTCCGGTGTTGGTTCACATAAAAGGTCGACAGAAGGAAAGATGAGGAGAAAACCCACACACACAGAAAAAAAAACGAACGAAATCGAGGAAACGACGGGGCCGATCGGATAGCAAGAGGGGGCTCGAAGGACTCACCTACGTGCCACTGGGCTAGAATACATAGATTCCGGCAGCACGTAACACAGCACGTCGTTATCCTTCTAATGGCGTGGCTACGTCTGAATACTCCCACACACGGCGTGGCACTTCGCAAGCATTTTTAGTGCGTGCGCGCACCCTCTCTGCCCCCCTCCCCCTTCTCCTTTTGATGCTCAATTTCGGTGCGGCTAAGGGCGGTCCTCACTTGTGAGCCGCCTCACTGAAACGCCCCTAATGTGGCACTCTATATAGCTAATGCAGATTGAGTCTCATAAATGAAAATCCATATGTACTGATAATTACAGCGACGAAAGGCGTGCTGTGACCTCGCACGGGGCTCTCGCCGCTCGCCTAGGCTGCATCTCCGCCTCTAAACGCGAGCGTAAACAGTTCCTGAGGTTCCTAGCTGAACCCTGCCCCAAGCCTTACCCTTCACCGTCGGTTGTCTGGCCACGATGTCGAAGGTCTCACCGCGGCCATATTGTTATCGCTCGTATTAAACAGCCCCTCATTCCCCCGGTTGCGGAGTGCTAGCAGGCTCACAGGAGCGGCGTCAGCTGGAGGAGTCAAATTGACTGAAGGCTGAGATTCGGCACTAGATTTAGCTTTTAGATCTGATTCAATTTAGACTCAATCAGAAAAAAAAATGAGAGAATCTACACGTGACATCTATGCCCTGTGCAAATGGCTTGGGCCTCCCCTCCTCCCTTCTCAAAACCTAGCCTGCAAGTTCCAGATATACGCTACCAGTCACTTGGACCGTTTTTCCACGCTTTTGTCACGAGAATCGCCCTTATTGGGAGTGGCGATAAGCCCGAATCAGAGCTTAACTTCTTTGTCGCCGCCGATCTTGATTGCCGCCTGTGCACCGCTATCCCTGCTGAGCCCGTATAGCCACTAGTAGAAGACTAGTGAAGATTTAGAGGGGGTACTGCTGGGCCGCCGGCGACGACGGTGGTTAGAAGGACAGAACGCGAGCGCAGAGAAACCGAGAGCGTTCAGAGGCGGCGCCAGCGATTGCACAAGATCTGATTGGAGGGAGCTACAATATTAATCTGCCGGAAGAGACGCTCAAGTTTCTAGACTATGCCCGGCGCCGAAGACATTGAGTTTAGGCCCACACCGTTTGCTGCGTCATTTGGCCCCCCTCCACGTAGTTATGTCGCTAGCCCTACGCCATCACAGGACAGTGCACCCCCAGACGCCAAAAATAGCTCTGTTCGCGCCGATGTGGCCGGGCCTCAGCCGAGTCACCCAACCAACGGGGTCCACGGCAGCGACGCATCCCATTCGACGGCAAAGACGGACGCGCCCCATTCTGACCCGCTCGCTTCCGGAAATTCCCCAGGCCAAACATGCAGGGCTGGATCTCAGATGTTGGGCGAGCCGGCTGCTGCGAAGGGTTTCTCCTCGCCTGTCGCCATGTCAGCAGCACGCGCTGCTCCCAGCGCTGCAGGCAGTGAGGTCGCTGGAGAGTCGCTGCGTGCTTCCCACGAAACCCCCCAGTCCGAGCCCTTACCTGCGACCTCGCCAGGCTCACCGCAGACTGTTACTTTCGACTCACAGAAGAAGCCAGCTGGGGTGCCACAGATGAGTCTGGCCTCGTCTGCGGGACTCGGACTGAGCTCTGATGCATTGGCAAAACTGAGCACAGCCGGCGAAGCCGTGCGAAAGCTGGAACGACTCGCACCCGATATTGAAAATAATGAGGAGTGGCAGCAGGCTGTCTCCGACGTTCTCGCTGGAATGTGGGAGGTCCAGCAACGATGGCAATGGCTCGAAGCAGATTTGCGCTCGCTCACGCGGGGCAAAGACCGCGCCGCGCAGGGCCTGAACAGTAATGGCCACACGCCATCACCAAGAGGCCGTGGCAGAGGCCGCGGCAGAGGCCGAGGCCGAGGCCGGGGCCGCTGGAAGTCCTTGGCTTAGCCGGGCTTGCGCCTGTGCTTTGATAGTCCTCGCCTAAAATTTATTTATTCAATTTCTCTTATAATATTTTTTTTTCATAGTCGTCGTCTGCCAGTTTGTGCAGACTCGATCATCACTTTTGCAGCGGCTTCCGTGGGTGTGCCCGTGGGTGTTGCAGGAATATTAGCCTGCAGCAGGGTGGTGACGGTAGCCAGTGCTTTCTCCACTTATGCTTAGATTACAAAACTTTCATGTGCGCACACCTACTTACGCATTAATGCGCGGTAAATGCGCACACAGCCCCTCAGAAACGGCGGAAGCGAGTCGCAAAAGGGTGACAAGCGATCTGGTCTTGGCGAGCCTGCATCAAAACTCAGATCATGAGCGATCTCCGCGAGCGGCGTGCGTCAGGCATAAAACGTCATAGATGCTATGTATTAGTCAACGCATATAGATGCGGAAGCTATGCTATATACGAAGGAGGGTACGACACTACCCAGCTCCCCCTCTGCCTTCTGCAGCAGGTCCGCTGCTCCACAATAATAACCACGGCGCATCGCCGCAAGCTTCGGAGACACGCTGGAGCGATCGCCAGATCTAAACGTAGCTTAGCTGACCGTAAACTGCATGGAGCATTACGCATGATGCACGGTGGATAAACGCGGCTATCGCAGGGCACCTGCCATTATCGCACCTGACTCTCACCTGATGCCCATGCGTTACCGGGAATGCCGCGGATGTGCTGGGGCTAGGCATTTAAGCCCCCTCAAATGTGGCAAACAAGACAAACCTTGACTGCCTTCCACCCGTGCCCTACCAGCGATAGTCACGGTAGGAGGTGTATATACTTCTCACGAAAAATTTGTGGGCTGAAGACTCGGATTGCCGATCACCCGCGTGGACGACTCAGTATGGACAAACAGCTGCGCATCACGCTGCTGCTCATCCTCGACTCCTTTTTCGCCGTCTTGGAGCTCGGCGTCGGGTATGCCGTCCATTCGCTGGCGCTAGTCGCCGACAGCTTCCATATGTTTAACGACATCCTGTCGCTGTTGGTCGCTCTGTGGGCAGTCAAGGTATCGCGCTCAGGAACCACCCCAACCTTCAGCTACGGGCTGCAGAGGGCCGAGATTCTTGGCGCTCTCGTCAATGCCGTGTTCCTGCTCGCGCTGTGCGTCACCATCTGTCTCGAGGCCATCCAGCGCTTCATCGACCCCCCTGAGATCAACAACCCGAAGCTGATCCTCATTGTGGGCATTGCCGGCCTGCTCTCGAACTTCGTGGGGCTTGTCCTGTTCAACGAGCACGGCCACTCGCACGGCGGGTCCGGCCACGGTCACTCGCACGGCCTCGCTGGCGACGCCGAGGGCCAGCGCCCGGCGCCCGCGCACTCGCACAACATCAATGAGAACAGCGCCATACAGGACCTCATGCCGCAGAACGTCCTGGCTCGCGAGGAGCAGCGCCTGCTTTCCCAGAGCTCGTCGTATGGCTCCACGCAGGACAGCGGCTCCCACAGCCACTCGCACGGCACCGAGCACAACCACGGCGCCGCCCCGCAGGGCGTCGCCGGCCACGACGAGCACAACCACGCCCGACCCAAGGCTTCCGAGACCGACAAGCCGCGCAGATCCATGAACATGGAAGGCGTCTTTCTGCACGTCCTGGGAGATGCGCTGGGCAACGTCGGTGTCATCATCACCGCCGTATTCATTTGGAAAACAGACTTCTCCTGGCGCTTCTACATGGACCCCATCGTATCGCTGTTCATCACGGCGATCATCTTCTCGTCGGCCGTCCCTCTTTGTCTGCGTGCCTCCAAGGTCCTATTGCAGGGCACCCCGTCGTACATCAACAACGAGGACGTGCTCGAGGACATCCAGTCTCTTCCCGGGGTGCAGGAGGTGCACGACCTTCACATCTGGCAGCTGAGCGAGGATCGCGTTGTTGGCACTCTGCACGTCACGATCGACGGTCCCGCGTCCGGCTTTGGCAAGCTCTCGCGCACCATCCAGGAGTGTTTCGCCGGCTACGGAGTGCCCTCGATCACGATCCAGCCCGAATTCGTCGAGGAAGCCCCGTCGTCCAGCAATCCCTCGGGGCTGCGTCAATGCCAGAGCAACGGCAATATGCTTGCTGGTCAACATTGAGGCAGTGAACGTGCCAACTGCCAGCTTTGGAGACTTTTGTGCTGGTGGCCGCAGTGCCGCCAGGCGTGCCCACAAGCCAGGTCTTCCATTTCTGTTGACGCCGATTTTTGAAAATCATCAGCTGGCTAGACACGAATAATGTTAACTAGATACGAAATTAAGATCAAGCTTGCAACTCACGTATCAATTTAGTTCCTGGCAACTCGCCTTTTACAACTTTTCATAGACAGCTTAATTAGATCAGTGCGCGCTTGATACGCACACGCTCCGCATTCAGGGGTCGTGCCGACTTCTATTGTGTGGTTCGCGGGAAACGGTCTTTGTGAATATATAAATATGATGATATTAAAAAGAACAGATAAATGGGTGAGATGGCGGGGAAGAACGCGAACAAGCGTCCGCCCTTGCTTGCTACATGATGGAACACCTTCCCTTCGCTTGGTCGCCATGCGTTAGCTTCATTTCTTTTACGCGTTCTTTGGCCTTCTCATATCCATTGTCTGCGGCCTTGACGTACCATTTTGAGGCTTCCAGTATGTTTCTTTGTACACCAATGCCCTTCTCCAGAAACACGCCTAGAGTGTATTGGGCTTTGTTGTAGCCGTTGAGGGCCGATCTCAGGCACCATTCATATGCCTCGTCTTTGTTGATGGGGAACGAAGGGCCTGCACCGACCAGGTACCATGCGCACATGGCCAGTTGAGACTGGGGGTCATTGCCAAGCGCTCCAATGGTGAAGTAGTGAATCGAGAGGCTTGGGTCCTGAGGGCAGCCGAGCTCACCGCGCTCATATGCCTTGCCCAAGCGCGCAGCGGCCGGGATGAAGCCCAGCTCAGCGGAGCGCGTGTAAAGCTTCGCCGAGTAGGCCCCATCTGGAATCACAAGATCCTTGTACCCCGTCTCAAATATCTTTCCCAGCTCGTACGGCGCACGATTGTAAGTGGTGTCGCTCACGTTGACAGCGCGGCTTAACCACTTCACCCCTGTCTGCCGGTTGGCACTGTTGTCCGTGATGCCCATGCCGTGGTAGAAATAGGACATTCCGAGCTGATACAAAGCTCCGGGATGATTGCGGACAGCAGCCGTTTTGAGAAACTGGAGAGCACGCCCAGCATCTCTGCTCGTGCCCCACCCCTCCTGTAGGCACAACGCGGCCCTGTACGAGGCCTCGGCATGGCCATGCTTCCCTGCCATGGCGAAAAATCTGAACGACTTCTCCATATCAGGCAGATTGTTGATCGCGTCCGAGGAATATATGTCGCCCAGGAGGTACTGCGCATCTGGATAGCCTCGTTCCGACAGTCTTTTGAGCGAGCTCATGGCCTCCTTGAAAAGCCCCTGAGTGAGCTTTGCGACGCCTTTGTCGAGAACTCCGTCGTCGCTGCCAGCCTTACTACTGGCCGCGCTGGCCGTGCTCGCTGCGCTCGCTGCGCTGGCCGCGCTGGCCGCGCTGGCCGCGCTATCGTGACTACCCTCTGACAGGTTCGAGCTCAACGCAGGCTCACTATTAGCTTTAGAGAGGGTCACTGATGGGGAGGGTGTGCTGTTTTGGGACGACCGACTAGCGAACAGTGGCGATGCGCTGGCCGACGAGCGACTGCTCCCGTTGGTGCCGGGAAGTGTCGTTGTAGGTTTCAGTAGAGATTTTCCATCTTTTGATTGTTTAGACTGCTGGGCGGAGGCCATGAGAGCTGTCTGCATCATATACTGTGCAAATTGGAATTCTAAGTCTGGATTGTTGCTTTTTTTAGCGTTTTTTCGATACAATTCGATGGTTTTCATCCGAGGAAGCAACGCGTTCACTCCCGATTGTCCTTGCTCCTTGGCGACCGCATCCGCCAGACTCAGATTGATGATCGACGGAGCAGCGCTGGTCTTCCCAAAGTCATAATAGCTCTGTCGCGTCGCAGGTCGGACCGAGGGCACCGATGACCGCGGCCTTTGCGGCCCAAGCCTGGGTGAGTCTCCGCCAAACACTGAGTCTCGCGATGACTTGAATGAGCCTTCACTATACGAGGAGCGAGAGGCTTGGGGAGAGTGCGAGGAAGAAAGGTGGTGACCGTGAAACCCGCCGGGAAATGCCGGCGATGGTGACGTGCCCCTCATGTCGTCGGACGAGAAGTTTTCGCTTCCTCTGTAGAGCCGCGGATAGGGGAAATTTCCCTGATGGTCGACCGAAGGCTTGTGTGCGAACACTGACCCCACAGGATGTGAGGCTGGTTGTCCACTGAGTTGTGCCACCATTGGCGGGAGTGCGGGCAAGCTCATGGAGGGTCCGGACACAGGCCTCATCGAGTGGCCTGACAAGGGGGCGGTTGGAGGAGCCGCCGGTGGATGCCCAGTCTGTTGCTGAAAACTGTCTCGAAACTGTATGCTTCCGTAAGGTTGTGTGTTGGCGTCAAATCCCCCTATTTCCAAGCCAGAGGGGCTAGGCTCTAGCGAATTAAACTGTGCCGAAACTTGTCGCGGAGGCATACCAGAATCCGCTAGTTGCACTTGCGGATTGGACACGTTGGGGGTAGGGAGAGCGTTCAGGATGGAAAGATTGTGCTCATCGTCGTTGTCGTCTGTTCTGAACTCACTCTTGTCGACGGAGTCTTCCGGACCCAAACTACTTGTTTCCGACTTCTGTCTCGTCTCGTATTCATAGTACCCTTTCTTAGACGGACTGACCCGCTGCACGATGCTGGCGCCAGACATGTTCAGTGGCGCTACGTGCTGGGCTTCGCGTCGAATCTCATTAGCGTCTGCGCCGGGAGAGGAGTGCGAGGTGGAGGAGCGTGGGGCGGCGAAGGCGCGCGGGCCACCACCAGCTGCTTCTGCTCCTGGGGCTGCACTGAGCGTCTCCGGCGAGTCCACGTACTGTGGAGACGCGGAGCGCTCCACAGAATGCATGTTATAGTGTTCAGGGTCCTCGACAATGATTGATGAGTAGCGAAAGGCCGGGCTCTCTGGTGTGCATTCTTCCATGTCCGCCGACTGCACCGACCGAATCGATTGGTGCCCTGGACTTGCCGTGGACCGTCTGCTCGAGTACTGGTGCGGCTCCGGATGCGCCACGAAACTGTCGAGCTGCGGGCGCCCCTGTCTTTCATAGAATTTTGGATCGGGGCTTGCTCTAGTTGTCGGAGGCAGGCTGTAGGCAGTGTGCGAGATGGAATCGGTAGCTCCCAGCTGTAGACCCATGCTATCTCTTCGAAGCGCAGGCGGCGGTGCGACGACCTCCCGCGCAATTCGATGAGACGGATGCTTGGGGCTCTGCTGTAGCCACTGCCGCTCGGTGCCCAGGTAGTCTCGGTCTGCGGGGGACCGTGAAGGGGACGCAAATGATCGGTTTGGGGATCTAGCACCCCGACTGTCGGATGAAGAGCCAGGGCTTGCGGGGTCGAGCGGATCTCCGTAGCCACCTAGATCAAAGTCGTAATCATCCCTATTAAGGTTGGTGGGGCGCGTGATAGCTCTGTGCGGTCCATCAACCACATCGTGCGAAAACTGCTCGGTGTCGTACGCGGACATGCTAGGCGGGCGTCTTTCGCAACACAGAACCTATCTTGATGTTCTTCCAAGAGTTCTCTGCAAAACACTGGGATTATGCAAGGTAAAAATGCAGGACTCTTCAGCAGATCGGCACAAAGTCTCGCAAGGGTAGGCTGGCAGGGCAGTCGTGCGACGAGCCGGAGGATCGGACTGGTGTGACTTCCCTGAGCCGCTTAGGGCCCTTTAAGGTATTCCTGCAGGAGATAAGGCGCCGCGGAGAGACGCTGGTGTGCGCAAAGAGAGTACGCCTTGTGGTCGCCGAAACGATCTATTTTCACAGCGTCGCCTCCTTTAGCCTTAAATTTAGACGCCTCGGTTTGTGTTGACAATAGCGGTTGCGCGTGTGGTGGTCACGTATCTTTAATTGAGCGCGCGCGTGCGCCCTTGCTTAGTACACTGACATGCGAGGGAGAGCCCCTCGCTGCCCACGTGAAAATCGAGCGGAGATGTCATTAAGATAAATAGCTATACTATTCAAAGCGACACAGTTTCCAACAGCGGCTGATGGACGCCGCATAACCATGAGCAGCTATGCTCAAAGGCAGCCCAAGGCCCGGGCGTCTTCGTGCCTTCCCACAACGCACCCGGTTAAGGGCAGCGTTGTGGGAAAGGAGAGCCGCTCGCAGCTGAACTCTTTCTCGAGCGTCGAGCTATAGATAGCGACGTCACGTGCAGCCGAGAGTGCACGAAACGATGCGGAAAACAAGCATGCCAAAGCGCGACCGCGCTCCAGCTGTGGCCGCACTCGAGCTCAATGCACTCATAACGCAGAGATGAGGCCTGTCTCGCGAGTCACGCGGAAACGTAAATGCCGCGCGCTGAGTATAGCTCACCTCCTGGTCTCCCCTGTCACGCAGGAACCTGCAGTTTTTCAATCAAAAAATCATTGGCAGTCACGTGCCGAAACATGACCTAAGGGTCAGATCAAGAATGCGCCGCAGTACGAGCCGGTCATCACCCTCCGCCCCACTCTCAAGATTTCGTCTCCAGTGCCACATACGCCTTGCCCTCCCCTCTCCCCATCTCCATCCATAGAAAATCCACAGGGCGCCTCTGTCATTAGCAGCCCTTGGAAACGGTACAGAGGATACACCCGCCCCCAGCTGTCTCATCTGGCCTATAGCAGCCATGTTGTGGCTGTTTCACTTCATTCTATTACTGATCAACATAGCACTATGCTCGGTGGGGCTCTACTACGCTTGGCGATGGGCGTTGGAGAAGTTCAACCTGGGACACATACAGCTGCAAGATTTTGGCAGGCGCCAATATGAGGCCATTCCCGACGAACGCGCGGAGAGCGAACCGTAACGAGGCGGATGTGTCTGTCCAATAAACGGGATATACGCGGCAAACGCGCTCGGTGACACCCTCTCGTCTATGGCTCCACCTTCCAATTGCGGCCTTTGGCGTAGTGCACCGGCCTAGGAGAGGCGCTGTGCCGCCCACTTATTTATCGCCCTTCTCCTCACTTATTTATTCTGGTATCCATCACATGTACATCTTTTGTTTTATAAGATCCCCAGCTGCGATCAACCGTCGTTCATCGGCTCACGGCTGATATACTACCCTGGCCCCACAGGCGGTCGCTTCTTCAGACTATCGAAACCCAACCGACGGCGCGATCTCCACACCCCGAACTGCATTCCTCTATCTTGCACGCTGGCAGCAGCTTGGTCAGACCAGAACTGCGGCTTGGAATTTGAATCTCGAAGATGAAGTCTGAGAGCCAAGTTTTCGGTCTCGAGAACTTCGGCAATACATGCTATTGCAATTCGGTGCTGCAGGCACTGTATCACACTCGCCCCTTTCGAGAATACATAATGAACCTGGCGCCGTCCGACCGGCCTCGGCGCAGGGTGACGCCGGGCTCCAAGCCGCACCCAATGATGGCGGAGATCCAAAATCACCAGCAGCAGCAGCAGCAACTGCATCAGCAGGTTCAGTCCACGAGCCCCAAAACCTCGGGTGAGCCCGCTAGCCAGACGCGGATGGGGCTGAGTGCGCTCAAATCGCGCTTCTCAAAGAACAGCTCGAGCAATGCGCCTCCGGCTCATCCCGAAAACAGCAGCGCCTCTGCGGCTTCGGCCACTGCGAGCGTATCCTCACTTTCATCATCACATACGTCCTTTCCGCCTTCCAATGGACATGCTGATAGTTCCTCTACCACACTCTCGTACAATGGAGACCCGACAGTTGGGTCGAGTCCTATTGTTGGGTTTCTAGATGAGCACCAAGCCGCTATGAACCTGACCGCAAGTGCGATGTCCTCCTCACCGCCAGCGAACGGCGCTCAGTACTCAAACAGCTCCTACGGCCTGGCACCTCCGGCTGTCTCCACCACAAGCAAGGCCACGAGTTCGCAGGGTGACTCAGATAGCCTGATAGACATCCGGAAGAAGAACGCGCTTATTCGAGGCCCAATAGCCAACGTAGACCAGAGCTTCAGCCACGAGTATAATGAGAAAGAGACGCTAGTCACCGCACTGAAGGACCTGTTTGAGTGCATAGCCGAGAACGAAAGTCCGACGGGCGTCGCCAGCGCGTCGAGACTGGTGGAGGTTCTCAAAAGCGAAAATGATCTGTTCAGAAGCTCCATGCACCAGGATGCGCAGGAGTTCCTGAATTTTCTGTTGAACCGCGTCATAGAAGAAGAAGACAAACATGCGGCTTCTCACGGTGGACAGCGCCCTGCGCAGCAGGTCAAACCGCTATTCGCTGGGGAGCTAACGAACGAGATGCGGTGTCTGTTTTGCGAGACTGTCACGCGACGGAACGAGCCCTTCTACGACTTCAGTCTGGAAACTTCCCCCAATACCAGCGTGTACCACTGTATCCAGCAGTTTTGCGGGTCCGAAGTCTTGGGAGGCAACAACAAGTTCTACTGTGACGTGTGCGGGGGCCATCAAGAAGCTCTGAAAAGGATGAAGGTACGACGCGCACCCCCCATCTTGATCCTTCACCTAAAAAGATTCAAGTTCAGCGAGGACGAGCAGAGAAACACGAAACTACTGCACCGCGTCCTTTATTCCAAATACCTACGGCTGCCAATCACGACGGACGACTGCCACACGCCAGAAAAACTCTACGAGCTGACTTCTGTCATCGTCCATCTCGGAGGTGGGCCCTACCAGGGGCATTACGTGGTCGTCACTCGGACACCTAGGGGCTGGCTCCTCTACGACGACGAAGTTGTCGACTACGTAGACGAGTCCTTTGTGTTCCGATTTTTCGGCGACAAAGCCACTTTGTCCACGGCGTACCTCCTCGTGTACCAGGAAGTCTCCGAGCTACATCATGAGAAAACGAACATCGAGGTCCATGCCAGCACGCTAAGAGCTCCTAGCTGCGCGGCCACGGCTTAGTTTACTGTTCTCGGCAACGTAAACACTATCACGAAAACTTGGCAAAGTTGACGACAAAGCGAAAGCTCCAAGGGGGTGTGTGCGTTCTCTTAAAATTAAAAATACGTTTATCAAAGTCACAAATCGAGTTACTGGCCGAATCGTACAAAAAGATGTAGAAATAGCCGAGACTCGGGTCGAAGGGTATCATACGCATAACATCATTGACTGTCTCGAGTTCTCTGCGGAACTTGCCTCTCATCGTCGGAGCTGTCCGAGCTGTCAGATAGGGGAAGCATGACATTTGGTATCCCCTTAGGATTGTCGGCCTTCCAGTTCTCGTACCACTCTGCAATGCGATCCACGTTGTTCTGAACATCTTCGATCTTGTCAGATTTGAGCTCCACAATAACTTGTTCATCGTACTGCTCTCTGGCATCGTTCAAGACGACCTCCATTATCTCTGCGTCCAGGTTCTCCGTGATTTTGCTTTCTTCGTACTTCCTCTCCTTGAGCCGGTCGTAGAGTATACCGTTCTCCGTCCTGAGAACTACCACCAAATCGATCTGGTTTTCGGGGAAGGCGTCACAGACGTGCCAGTCGATAATCAGGCCTCCTTTGTCCAGTTTCTGCTCTAGGGCGTCCACCACGCGATCTTCGTCCACAATCTGAGATTTGCGTGCCTCATCGTATCCAACAATGCAATTGTTCTGCTTCGCGACTTCTTTGACGTCGATTAGCTGGAGTTCCGGCACTTGCTCCTGCAGGAGCTGAGCATGGCTCGACTTTCCGGTACCTGGCGTGCCGGTTATGATAATGTTGGCACTCCTGTTCAGAACCATTGTGTAGCGAGAGCAAGCTGGGTGATCAATTTGCGGTCGTGCCTCGTTTGATTTAAACTCACTGATGTGTGTGACCTGTCCGGAGTTGCACACAACGCGTGTCGCGCGTGGGTTAACTTACCAACCGCTAAGACAAACCCGTACCACCAGCTTCCGACGGCGGAGGCCGCCATCAGCCTGCGTTAACCAAACTTAAGGATCGTCTTGTCTCAAAAGTGGAGTGTTTCATTATTCAAATAAATATATATAAAACAAAGTCGTATCGCAAAAACCAAAAACCATAACACAAAGAGGGCCCCAGGTTCTACTACTTCCAATGTCCCCTGGCCACAGCTACTTCTGAGACGAAGATGTTGATGACGGGGTGGGTGATCTCGTTATTCTGAGCATCTGTGTGAATCTTCGCACAGAGCTTGTGTTCTTGGGCCTCTCATCATCAGCATCAGAGCTGTTTTTGGGAAGCCAGCTCAGCCGAGAGAGGCTGTCCGTCAGAGAAGATGATCTCTTGATCTTGGGAACATCCTGATCCAAAATGTGCTTACCAGAGCTGAAGAGTAGGGACTCAGAGTTCATGTACAGTTTTGGCGGTGGCCCGGTCACGCTATCCTCGAATACGTCGGGTCTTTCGAGGCTTGTGATTATATCCTTTTCCTTTTGAGCTATTGCTTTGCATTCGCGGATTATTTCCTCGACCAGATCGTCGTCGGTCGCTAGGCCCTTGAAGCTCGCGTCCTCAACAGTTTCCGTGACAGCCTTCACCATGTGTGAAAACGCGGCCCACTCGTCAACAAGATTGGGGCTCGTAAGTTCCTGTCCCATGAAAGTCTTTACCAGAAGTTCTTTTTGAGGGCGCTCTACCCAGACCTTGTCCCTATTCGGCACTTCAGTCTCTGCCTCGACTTTACGGATAGTCAGCTTGTTCTCCTTGTCATATAGCTCAGAATACCATTCATTCAACGTAGACTCGTGGTCCCCAATAAACTTGTTCATCGGAGCCAGCCACATTTCCTTGTTGCCAAATTTGACGCCGTTGGCAAATACTTGTAGGATCTTGGCTACAAGGACCAGCGTTCGGCGGTGGTTCGCGCTCAGGTTCTTGTGCGTCAGATTGTAGAGCGAAGGATTCATTAGCGCAGGAACATAGAACCGAAGAAATAGGGTGGCTGATAGCGTGCGGTTCATCACAGTTTGCAACTTGGTATCATCGAGACCCATACCTTTAAGGTCTTTGCCCATGTGGCGGAAAATGGGCTTGACAACAGGGGGAGCACCTTCTTTTTGTATCAAGGACCAGAGGTAGTTCATGAAATGGCCCATAGAGATCACATTGGCCTCCAGTGTTTTTGGATCATGCTCTCTCGCAGGATCCAATTCTAAGCTGTCCTGGGTACCCGACACAAGTTTACGAACGAAGCGTCCTACTGTCTTTTGGAGGGTCTCCTCCCCGAATTGTTGCATAAGACTCTCCAACGACCGGGTAAGAAGAGACGTCTCTCGGAAAATCGTGTCACTAGTCAGATCGAGCTCCCTGATCATCTCAGAGGCTAGACTCGATACCCATCCCACCTGGCGTCCTTGCGCTCTGAAAATCTCATCAAAGATCGGGAACAGTCTCCCCAAGGACGCAGGGAGCGCAGCAATCAGTCGATTGGTTGTGCGCAGAGTCAAGTCGCTCGTCCAGTCGTAGAGGCGATGGTAGTAACTTGCATGTAATATCAAAATTTCGTTCTGGTGAGCACTGAGATGCAGCTTGAGGGTAGATGGCGGAATGTCTTCCCACTGCAACGCTGGCGCACTCGGGACCTGGGAAAAAGCACAGGCCCCGATTGTCGCGTCTTTCTCGCTGCTGACACTGGACTGAGTAGAGTTTCGCCGCTTTAGCCTGACCTCTAGTTGATCCGGGGCAACCTTCCCCGAGGTAGTCATCTCGGGACCTGGAAGCTCGAAAGTCTGGCCCCAATGTGCACAAGTCTTGTCTGCATTGAGAGATGTGCGAGCGAATACCCATCTGTTCAGGCACACATCAACATACGTGTCCTCGAGATCTACTGCGTCTGTTCGCTTCGCGCCCTCTTCTTCTCTGCAGGCCATCACTTTCACGACGATGCTTCTTTTCCATCTGATGCTCATGAGAGGATCACGATTTAGGGGCGTTGCGACCTGCTGAAGGGACAGGGCATTGAGCGTTGCGGTCCAGTCCTCGAAGTCATCGATCTCGCCGAACTTTAGGTAGACCGAGTCTGGCCCGCCCATATCGGGAAATATTAGGATGACCTTTCTAGAATCGACGACGCTAGTGTTGACGACCTTGATCCTTGAGCTTGCCACTTTGCGCACTTGTAGGGTATAAATAATCTCAGACTGCGCGTCAGAAAGTGTGAGTTCTCCATTGCGCTTGAGCCGAGCAAGAAAAGGCGACCACCTCATATACTGGGGGTTGTAAACCGTGAAATGGGCCTTCAGTTCGCACCTCAGTAAGTCTTTGTCCGGATCATCCAGCTTTTGAGGCGAGGGAAGCCACAGCTTGCGGCTCAGACCAGCTGGTCGAAGGCGAGTCCATACAAGCAATGTGGCGTACATTCCGGCGAAATCTTTCTGGCTGGGGTTGAGCAAAACTGTCTGTGACTGGCTGCACACCTCAATCAGAACTTTGGTCAAATGCCCTGTCAAAGAGCAGTCTTGAAGATTAACGACCTTGAAGGGCTCGTCCTCACCTTTTAGATGAAATTCAGCGACTCCGTCATCCTTGATTTCGAGAGTAGACGCAAGCCAATTAGCCTCCAGGCCGTCGAGAATCTGACAGTTGAATGCCGTGCAGAAGGTGCGCTCTTCTATCGTTTGCCTCACGTCGGATTGCAGCTTGCGCCAAAGATGATTCAACGACCCCTGACGGTCCCGAATAGAAATGTCCTGGACTCCGGGCACATAGCTGGAGCTATGTGGAGCGGTGGCTGCGACGCGCAGAATTAGCATGGGCCCCCCGTGTTATCCAGACTAGCTCTGGACTGCCAGTATACAGACGGCCTCCAGATCACCTTGTAGATAGAGGCTCGACGCGTGAGTGACACCACTACGACCCTCCACCGTTAGGGGTGGGTCGACACGCTTCTGACTATTGGCCTAACCCTACTGCGCGTCTCTCTCGAAACATGAGCGGCTGCTGTATTATGCGATCTTATCAAATGCATCCGTCGATTAAATAGTGCTCTCGAGTGAGCGCGACGTTGCTTGCTGCGCCTGTGCTCAGCCAATCTAACTTTCCTCAAATCGGTATAGCTCAATGCGCAAGTATAGGCCAAGTTTTCTCGCCTTTGTGCAATGAAGCTTGACAACCTATGTTTATAACAGGGTTTTGCAATGCGCACATGCTAAATGAGGACTTACCCTATGTACAAGTCTTTGTATCCGAAGGCGCTCTTGCCGTTATTATCGAGGCTTCTTTAATGAGCTTGCTCGCTAATCTCTCCGACTCCTCGCATATGATACTTATTCGATGAGCATGAGCCATGCGAAGCACGGTTACAACGTTGTGCTCAAGCATTTCTAGTGACTCAAGGCTTGACAATTCACCTGACTCCAGGCCTGCCGAGCTCTTCAATACAGCATCGTTCATCTCGGATCTAGCCATCTCAAACTTGTTCACGCAACGATCCTCGCTTCGTGGCGGCTCGCTAGTACGCACGCTTTCTAACTTGACAACCGCCTGCTCCAAAGCCTGCGTTGAAATACTATTCTGGAGTTCGCTAAAACTCATCGGACTATGGCGGTTGCCTCTTCTCAGATCACACGGCTCAGAAACCGACCGGACGTTGGGAAGTTTTCCCAGAGGCATTGATGCTTCTAGACTGGAACGCACCAGAATCGCGGATGTTTCGGTGGCTTTGCTATCGGCAATCTTCTCAACTGAGCCGCAGTCTCCACACTGATCTCCGATTACGGGAGCGGACGGCGTCGACGAACACACTGATGTTCGCCTTTCCAAGTGTGAGCTCCTGATGGCAGCCTGAATGGGGCAATTCGTCGTATGCTTTGGAGACTCAGTTCCTTTTTGGGGAAAGCACAAGCACCCAACACAACCCACCGTATCTCTCTCATTGTCGTTGTGAGGCATACAAAGAAACCCCGAACGTGCGAGCAAACGAGCAACTGAAGGCTCAAAATCTGCGCTTGCGAACGTTCGCTCGAGGGCCTTCACGAATTGTTCTGCCTCAAATAAGTTCTCGTTTTTGAATAATTGGAACAGGGTGGCGACCTGAGCAACTATGCAAGAAAGATTCAGCCCGGCATGCTTCAGTAGCGGATTCCCTTTGAATCCTGACCACCCGTAAAGCTCTATGTCGCACTCGGTACAACGCACCAAGTCGCGGTGCTGACGAGTGGGACAAAATTTAAGGAAAGCCCGGGCGAGACTTGCCATTGAGGGTCCCTTGGTATTCCATTTGACTTTCTTCCCACCCAGCTTTCCATCTTTGAAGCTTTGCAAGCGAGCTATGTAGGTTGTCTGACCGGACATGCTGCAGAACCACTTTCCTGGTCGTAGTTATAAACAAGCGCTCGCTGCATTACCCTTGCCTTGTGAATGGTCGGTGCATCCAGCCGTTAAAGGATGGCGGGGATACCAGCTAGAAACTTCTACATCAAATAAATTCCCGCTAATTCCTACATTGCACTCTTTGTTTAATTTTATGTGACCGCTATGGGGACTCGTTGAGTGCAGTCTCAGCACGATATATAGTTATAGGAGCGGCTGGCGGAATTGACTACTTGCCGGAGCCACACAGCGATTGAAGTACATAAGCAGCACACTCGCCATAGCCAGGAGCGGCCAGTCGGTATAGAGCCAGTCGATGCGACTGCTGAGACATGTTTGGGGCCTGCGCGGGTATTCAAAAAGCACCAAGAAGCTGAGAGTTTCTTTTGAAGAGCGCAACAGTTCTCTGAACTCAATTCAGAGCGAGCTCAAGTACCCGCTCCTACGGAAGCGCCAAGCCCAGATCCCGGTGAGCCGGATCAAACATCTCGTGGAAAGATTCCACTCCCTCGAACATGTGCCAAAGCCTGACACTCCGGAATTCGAAGTTAGAGGAAGGGTACTGGCGGTCAGGGCCGCCAGTAGGGGGCTTATGTTTCTGGACGTTCAAGAAGGCGGGGCTAAGATCCAAGTCGTTATGAATGCCCAAAAGCTTCCGGGTGGCCTGAGCGAGACTGAGAGCCAGATGCACGAGTTGATAAGAAAGGGGGACTCGATTTCTGCCGTAGGCCAGCCATGGAGAACTAAAGCAGGTGAGCTCTCCATTCTCTCCTCGATGAGTGTCAAACTTCTGTCTCCCGCCCTTCATCCACTCCTCGATTCTTCAGCGAGTAACACCATCCGTAAGCACAACAGGGTAGCCGAGCTCAAGGCGTTCCCCGAGGCACGGCAGCTTCTCGAGGCCAGGAGCTCGATCATATCTTATTTGGTCGAGTTTCTCCGCACTCAAGATTTCCTTCAGGTACAAACGCCCCATTTGTCGGCGCAGAGAGGGGGTGCGACGGCCCGGCCGTTTGAAACCGAGATGGCGGACGGCACACCCCTGTATTTACGTGTGGCCCCCGAACTGTGGCTGAAGCGGCTTGTTGTGGGTGGCCTGGACCGCGTGTTCGAGATAGGGAACTCGTATAGGAATGAGGGCATTGACTCTACGCACAATCCGGAGTTCACAACCTGCGAGTTCTATATGGCCTTTGCCAACCTCGAAGATCTCATGGCCATCTCGCGGGACGCGCTAGTTTACATTGCGCTAAGGTTCAAGGAAGAGTATCCTAACTTCGCCGGTCACTGCGAGGTACTGTCGGCTAATAATAAGTGGCAAGTGCTCGACTTTGTAGAGGAGCTTGAAAAGCGCACGCAGAGTCCGCTTAAGCTAGACCTTGCTTACTTGCGCACCGAATGCGCAAAAGCGGGCCTAGACACAGAACCAAGCGACGATGTTCCTCACCTTCTTGATCGTCTCGCAGCTGCGTATATAGAGCCGCAGTGCGAAGGCCCCACGTTTGTGGTAAATCACCCGGCGGTGATGGCCCCATTGGCCAAGGAGTCGAGCAGAGGCGGGCTTCTGCTGTCGAACCGCTTCGAGTTTTATGTAGGGCGAAGGGAGTACATCAACGCCTACGAGGAGGAGAACGACCCCAGAGCTCAGTTATTAAAGCTCAAAGCGCAAGACCCGACCGTTCCCGACATGCAATTCGTGGAGGCACTGGAGTGGGGCCTGCCACCGACGGGAGGGTGGGGCCTTGGTGTGGACAGATTGGTTATGCTTCTTACGGGGAGTGGGCGAATCGCCGACGTGTTAGCATTTGGAGACTTGAGCCTCGTTCAACGTGCGTAAAATGAGTAGAAGTTGTACATATCATATTCAGCCCTGCAGGGTCGCTTGACTAAGTTGTTCAGGTGTACGCGGGGCTTCAAAAGGCTCTTCTGGGCTCATTGTAGAAATACGGATACATATGTCTTCGCCGCTTGGCGTCGTTCCTCAGCGGTCGCTTCAGATCCCCCCACGGGCAGTCCGCTCACTTTTCAGGGTTAGGCGCTGGTATCTCGCATGAAGAGCGGTGTGCGTGCTTCGACGCGACGCGCCGTTTCAGCTCAGGATGGCAGGCGAGTTCACACCGCCATCGCTTCCCCAGACGAACAAACTCAAGAGCTTCACATACCATCACAACTTGGCGCTGGCTGACAAAAATGAGGTGCCAGTGGTCATGGGCATAGACGAGGCCGGACGCGGCCCTGTGCTCGGCCCAATGGTATATGCCGTCGCCTACGTGCAACAGTCATACGTCGAGGAGCTACAGACGCACGGGTACAATGACTCCAAGGTTTTGAATGCAGAGACCCGGCTTGGCATGTTTCAAAGCATTCAGACTGCACCAAAAGAAGAACACATCGGGTGGGCAACGACGGTTATGACGGCAGCAGACATCGGTGAAGGCATGCTGCGACCGGGTATGCCGTACAACCTGAACGACCAGGCCCATGATACAACCATGTCACTCATCAGGTTGGTTCTGGACTCAGGCAAGGACATCCAAGAGCTCTACGTAGATACCGTGGGCCCTCCGGAGAAGTATCAGCAAAAGCTCGCACGAGCCTTCCCCAGCATCAAGAGAGTGGTGGTGGCCAAGAAGGCCGACGCACTCTACCCGATCGTCAGCCTGGCATCCATCTGCGCAAAGGTCACCAGAGATCTGAGTTTGGAGGACCAGCTGCCGGGCGACTGTGGCTCAGGCTATCCCTCGGATCCCAACACCGTGCGCTGGCTGAAATCCAATATGGACAAGTTGTTCGGATGGGGGCCCCTCGTGAGATACTCCTGGGGCACGGCGAAAACAATGCTCGAGAATGATGGAGTAGGCATCACTTGGGCGTCTGAGCGCGCCGAGGCGGAGGCGCGCAAGAATCTCGTGCTGGGTATCAAGCCAAAACCCGTGGTTGTTGACGGACTGCCTAGACTGGGGATGCGTTTCTTTGGTGAGCCAATATCATAAACTTCTACGGATATATATGTGTATACATGTATATATATATCTGCGCTTCTAGGCCCGTGGGCCCCCCTCCTGCCCCCCCCAAACGCGAGTTTGTGGTGGTGGTGGTGAGGGCGAGGGAGGGTCCAGTGGTGGCCGCCAAGTAAGCATGGCAGCAGTACACAGAGAGCTAATTTTGATCTCTTGATCTCTTGATCTGGTGCATATATTCTTAAGCATCGCATGCATGTGACATACATTTAATAACCATGCATCAAAAACCGTCGACGCGCAGGTACCAAGCGTGGAAACGTCCGGGATGCCAACCACCTAAAGGCCCCATCAGTCTTGCTGGAGAAGACGCGAGCAGGAAGGAGGGGCGGGGCACAAGAGTGTGCCCAGCAAGATAATCCGCGCTGCAGCTGGAGGCAGAATGGCTAACGGTGCTGTACATTACACCGCATTTGTTGAGCGTAAGGCGGCGCGTTGACTAAAAGTCAAGGGCTCATCAGCCCAATCTCCCACCGCTTTGCCCCATCCGACCAGTATCAATTTTCACTCAGGATAGCGAGGCAAATGAGTTTCATGATTCGCAGTGCTCAGGCGTTGAAGCACGCTGGAGGGCCGCTTCGGTTCATGCGCAACCAGCCGGTGCTGGCCGCGCGTTTTTCCGCCGCGGCCTCACGCTTCAAGGACTTCCCGTCCCACGTTGTGATCGATATGCCCGCGCTGTCCCCCACGATGGAGACCGGCAATGTTGGCGCCTGGAAGAAAAGCGTGGGCGACAAGCTGACTCCTGGCGACGTTCTCGTAGAGATTGAGACTGACAAGGCCACAATGGACTTCGAATTCCAGGAAGAAGGCTATCTCGCCAAGATTCTGCTCGAGGAGGGCACGAAGGACGTGCCCGTTGGCAAACCCATGGGCGTCTACGTCGAGGAGGAGGATGCCGTTTCTGCATTTGCTGACTTCACTCTTGAAGACGCCGGCGGCGCCGCGCCGAAGCCGGCCGCTTCCAAGGAGGCTCCCAAGGAGTCCGCTCCTGCATCCGAGGCCTCGAGCAGCGACAAAGCATCTTCCAAGGCCTCGAGTAGCGAGTCTTCAGGCTCCGGCTCGCAGGCTTCGTCCTCGTCCTCGTCCTCCGCTGCTCCCTCTTCGCGAGTGTTTGCTTCGCCGCTTGCCAAGACTTTGGCTCTGGAGAAAGGCATCAAGCTCGCCGACGTCACGGGCTCCGGCCCTAACGGCCGCATCATAGCACGAGATGTGCAGAGCTTCAAGGCGCCTGCTGCCGCGCCTGCTGCTGCTTCCTCTTCTGCGCCCGCTGCGTCGCCGGCTGCGGCTGCCCCGGCGGGTGCATACGAGGATGTGCCCATCTCGAACATGCGCGCAACGATTGCGAAGCGTCTGCGCCAGTCTAAGAGCGAGGCGCCCGACTTCATTGTCTCCAGCACTGTGTCCGTATCGAAGCTGATGCAGCTCCGCAAAAGCCTCAATGACGCCAGCGATGGTTCGTACAAGATTAGCGTGAACGACATCCTCGTCAAGGCAATGGCACTTGCTTGCCGCAAGGTCCCGGCACCGAACACGCACTGGCTCGAGGGCGAGAAGGTTCTCCGCCAGTTCCACAACGTGGACGTCTCTGTGGCCGTCTCCACCCCCAAGGGTCTAATCACTCCTATTGTTACTCGTGCAGAGGCAAAGGGGCTCTCTCAAATCAGCAACCAAGTCAGGGACTTGGCGAAGCGCGCCCGCGATAACAAGCTCAAGCCGGAGGAGTACCAGGGCGGCACCATCACCATCTCCAACATGGGCATGAACCCAGCAGTGTCCATGTTCACAGCCATCATCAACCCCCCGCAGAGCGCGATCATTGCCATCGGCACCGTGGAGCGCAGAGCAGTGGAGGACCCCTTGGCGGAGAGCGGTATCTCGTTCGACGATGTAATGACTCTCACCGGCACGTTCGACCACCGTGTTGTGGATGGCGCTGTGGCCGGCGAGTACATGCGGGCTCTGAAGACCATCGTCGAGAACCCCCTTCAGCTCCTGCTCTAAACCCTGAATATAGAATGTCTGCCGAGTGACAACTTCCTCATAAATGTATCTACAGCCTACGTGCCCTATTTCATGTATCCCCCCTCTTCTTCCCCGTGAGCTCCGAGGATGGCGGGCGGTGGCCGTTCGTGTCGTTTTCGTGTGTAGAAGTTACCAGCGTCTCCTGCGCGCGGGCGCTGATCTTGGCTATATACACTGAGAGCCAGCGTGGGTGATTACCGCATGGTGTGTCTTTCCCTTCCCGCTTTGCTTGTAGCGATCGAATAGGATGATGCGAGTTTTATAAATTAATGTACACACGGAACCACACATGGAAGAAGCGTAATTCTTTCACCGTCTCGGCTGTTCCTTTTGCGGGGATGGTGACGGGCATTGGGTAGCACGTACGTTTTGTTCGACGCCTTGATTAAAGGTAATCCTTTCTGTTGGCTGTTCGCACGAAGCCGCGGTACTGCCATTCGGTGTCAGCATCTTTCTGATCCAGTGTCCCCAAGGTCAAATTGAACAACCGCATCTCAAAGCGCGGCCCCACCTCTGCCAGCTCCACGCCTTCTCTCGTGCGAACGTACAGGTGCTGCCGCACACTGATGTAGTCGTGGTTATTAACAAACGTGACTACTCTAGGGGAGTCTTTCTTGGCACCTGGTGGGAATAGGTGCTTCAGGATAGTTTCGACGCGTTTCCCCAGCGAGGTCGTGAAGTTTTCGAATATGAGATGGGGATAGGCCTCAGATATGTTTCCTGGCGCAGCAATGTCATGTCTGAGAACAACGTTATGCAGCGAGAACTGGGCGGTGGGGCCATGCGGGAAGTGAGACACCGTAATCGCATTTGGTACGCCGCGATGCTCATGTAAGAGAAGCAGGTCAGTCAGCGCTGATCGCTGGCATGCACCCACCAATGCAGGCAGGACTGAGTTACCTCTGTTGACCCGCACCGAGGTCGGAAACAGAAGTCGAACTTCTTTGGCGAATTGGCTGAGTTTTGAGGACGGGTTTCTACTCGTGGTGACGATCACCTTCGGGTCTTGGACCCCGCTTTGGTCGCTATACTCATCATCAACATCGTTCTGTAAGGACTCGTCGTATTTGAAGTCCTTTTGAAGCTGCTCGTCCTCGGCAATCTCTTTCGGCAGAGGTTTTCCAGCCTCGATGGCCGAGCGTAGTTGTTGACGCTTTTTGGCAACAACACTATCCTGAAGCCTCTGGGACTTCTGAAATAGATACTCACGGCGTTCGCGAGCTCTTCTGCGCAACATCGCTCCTGATTCTGTTCCCGTAAGAAAAAATTGAACGCGACCTAATTAGAATCCTATATGCACACTCGATGCCCTTAGTCCATAGAAGATTTTGTGGTAGGGTCAGATTTTTATATAATCAAAATGCAAGCTTGCAAACGCACAGACAGTAGTGTAAGTATTGTGTGCTATCAGTACCCCCGGATTGAAAGTTAAAATAAAAAAAAAAAAACGAACAGAGAAGAAAACAAAAGTATAAGACTATACACATTAATAAATAAGCTAGAAATATCATTCAGTCAATCTGCAAAGTGACACTCTTCGTCTTGTTGTCTACTTTGTATACGCCAACAAGACGCGATGCGAGCTCAAACATGTTATTACGCAGTGAGATCACAATAAATTGCCCGTTCTTTGTGCGCTCTTTGATGTAGTTTGCGATAATGGAAACATTGCGGAAGTCCAACGCAGCATCAATTTCATCCATGACGTAAAGAGGGGTGGGTTTATAGTGATGTAAAGCAAATACCAGCGCCAAGGAGCTGAGCGTTTTTTCACCGCCACTCAAGTTCGCAATGTTTCGCCAAGACTTCTTTGGGGGCATCACGCTGAACAGGATGCCCTCAGCGAAGGGGTCCATTGTATCTACCAGTTCTAGTTCGGCATTTCCTCCTATTGTGATGAGCTGATACATTTCTTTGAGCTTGGAGGATATTTGTAGGAATCCATTCATGAACTCCGAGTAGCGGCGCTTCCTGAGACGTTGAACCTCATCCTTCGCGTTCTCGTATGATTGAAGAGCATCATCTCCGACTGCTTTGCGTTCAACATACTCAGCATAGCGTGCGCGATATCTCTGGATGACTTCCATATCCAGCCTGCCCTCCTTCGTGGCTTCGTCTACCGCCTGGATAGTTGCCTTCAATTCCGCCTCGTTGAGATCTTCGAGCTCGTCGGGGGATAGTTCAGTGAGAAGTGATCTACCAGCATCGCTCACTGTTCGCGCCTTAGGTCCTGGCTCACCGCCGCCCTCACACTGCGCAGAGCTTGGTACGTTCAGATCGTCCTCCTCCATGACATCCTCGACTGCAGGGGCAGAATTTGTGTTCGCGACCTGAAGCTTCTGTGCGATTGATACGTCGTGGAGACGCAGTCTACTCAGCCTGTTCTGAATTTCTTGCCAGCGGTTCTGATCGTCCTTGCAACTTCGATTCAGAGTGTCTAGAGTATTCTCAGACTCGATCTTTTGAGCTCTTAGTGACTCTATCGATGTTCTCAAAACGTTCGCTTCGGCTTTGGCCGACTCCGACTCGTTTGTCAAATGGCTGTGTTCTGCCGTAAGAGTTCTTGACTTCGCTTCTAGGTCATCGGTGTTCGGCAGACCTTCCTGCGAGACGTTGCTACTGTTGCACTCATCCAACTCTGCTTCCAGCTTGCTGATATCCTCTTGTAGCTTCTTCATGCGGCTCGCCTCCTCGGCAGCTTTCTTTTCACCTTCTTCAAGCTGCTTGCGGGTATCCACCGTATCTTTCTGAATGTCAGATACGCGCACACTTTGTTCACGAAGCCGCAGACCACCAGCTTTTAAGATCTTCTCCTGTATATTCTGGATGCTCGTCTCGATGGAGTGACTTTGAGATTCCAAGACTTTTCGTTGCTCCAACAGCGTTTCAGTCTTGACTTGGTGTGATTGCTCGCATTTGGAGGCGCTCTGTTCGAGCGTTTTCACTTCAGCTTGAAGACGTTTATGTTCCTCTTTGATCTGAAGCATTCGATTCTCAAGCTCACTGAGTGACATCTTCTCTTTATCAAGCGCAATCCTCGTTTTGGGAAGCTCATTGGTCAACTCCTCCTTGCGAGCCTCGAGTCGTCGGGACTGCTCACGCACCTCAGCATAATCAAGCTCCAAGGCTGCAAGCCTCTTCTCGAGGGCCTCCAGTTCTTCCGTGCTCATTGTCGAAGTACTCTTCGCCATGAGGCCACGAGATGGACTGCCGCCGCCACCCATTTGCCCACTGGTATTGACAAGCATGCCCCCTAAGGTCACGACTTTGTGACGTCTTGGGCCTCCAAATGCCACTTTAGTGGCGTCATCTGGCGAGTCGACAACCAACGTGTCACCCAAAACTGATGCAAACGCCTTCATGAACAGCGGATCGACCGGTTTGATCAAATCGAGAAGCCGCTTGGCAGGCAAGTCAGCTGCTGCTTTGGTTGCGGGCCTCAGCTTATTGAGTACCATGAATTTCGCTCTGCCAATTGATCGTTTTCGTAGCTCTTCGATGCAGGTTTTGGCAGTTTCTACAGTGTCCACGACGAAATTATTCAACTCTGAGCCCGCCGTGCTGACGGCAACATCGTATTTATCGTCAATGGATCCTAGCGACCCTAGGCGACCGTACAGACCCGGGATCTTGAGTCTCATTAGTTCACTTTCGAGCCTGTTGCGGTTTTGGGAGGAGGTTCTCACCTCCTGCGCTGCCGACACTTCTGGTCGCAGCTGGTTCAGCTGCTGAGACACAGCTTCTCTGCGTTCCGCGAGAGACTTCAATTCTTTGACAATATTCTCTTGCTCACTTGAAAGGGCTTCATGGTGCTTTGAAAGCATTCTGACCTCTTTCTTGGCCGCGTGGCCTTCCTCGATGATCTTTTGGGCCGATGATCTGCAGTCTTTCTCCCGTTGTGAGCTCCTTTCAAGCTGTGTTCTCATATCCGACAGACTGCTATCGAGTGCTTTCGCCTCTTGTTGATTGGTAGCGATTTTTTCTCTCCATGGCTCCGCCTGGATTTGTAGAGACTCGAGTTCATCATGAAGGTCTTTAGTAGATGCGTGGAGCTCAGCTTGAATGATCTCAAGCTTCTTGCGTTCCTCCGTTTCTCGTAAGCTGAGGTCTTTCAACTTCTGGCTAAGCCTCGAGCTGTCCCCTCTGAAGTTTTCTACCCAAATTTCGGCTTGTTTGTGCTCGCTTTTCGCATGTATGAGATTTCTTTCGGCCTTGCGAGTTCTCACAGATAGCTGGTCGAGTCGCTGCTTGGCTTTGACTTGCTCGAGCTGGGCAGCCTTCAAGGCTTTGGTCACGTCTTTCAGTTCTTGTTTCAAAGAGTCGGCCTGACCCTGGTTCTTGCTAGCAAGTGCTTCCAGGTTGGCTAGGCTGCTCTTCTTGCGCGTCATTTCTTCCTCTAATTCAGCCACCGTCTTCATTTGATCTTCTATGTCTTGGGACTTGAAACCTATTGAGTGGTTGAGACGAGAAGCTTGGAGTTGATATAGCTTAGAGCGTGCTATGGTGGCTTTGTTCTGATTTAACATGAACGCTTCAGTTGCAGCTCTTTCTGAGTCGAGTTTCTTAAGGTCTTTGGAGACTATCTCGACTCGCCGTTGCTTCTCACCGCAATCGACTTTCAACTTCTCAACAAGATCGTCGAGTTCCTCGATCTTCGACTTGTAGCTCGACGTACCGATGATATCTTCCAGGTATTCCAAGAGTCCGTCGTCACCGTCATTTTCTGCCTTGGGCGGCATCAGCGCAATGCTTTCAACTTCGCCTTGGAGAATGAGAAACCTCTTGTGTCTCAGGTCTATTCCACGCTGTTGCAGCAGATCTGACACTTCTCCGTAAGTGCAACGACGATCGTTAAGACTGTAGAAGTTGCTGCCGTCACGACGAACTTCGCGCGCCAAGACAAGCTCTGAGTCAGGGATACCAATCGTTCGAAAATGAACTTCGACACGGGCGAATTGAAGAGATGGGTTTTTGTCGGATTTGTGTATTAGGCCCGAGAGCTTGTCTTGCCGCATCTTCTTCGCTCTAAAGCCGAAAACGAAGAGAAGTGAGTCTATGACATTCGATTTACCGCTTCCATTAGGGCCAACTACTGCAGTGAAGTTCTCATTGAAGGGCCCAACCTCTTGCCGCCCAGCATACGACTTGTAGTTGATCAGAACTAGCTTCTGGATAATGAGGCGTGGTTCGTCTCTAGGGGCCTCCGGCTCTTCGTTGGGCCTAAACTCGGGAGGGGACCGCAGATGCGGAGATCCTGGGCGAGCAGCTCTAGCATACGGTGACCTTCCTAAAGAGTGCACGGAGAATGGGCTTCCGATCACTGATTGTGGGGAGATCTCAGATCCAGGCGACCGCATGTTATACGGAGACGCCGGGGGCGTGGCGCCACTCGTAATTGGTGTCTTCGTTAGCTCCATTCCGGCCTGGAACGCGCTCACAAAGTAATGAGTTCGTGATGCGGAGGCTACTGCATTTGTCAACAACAATACCTAAACCCCAACCCTTATACACTATCGACGCGTTTAAAACTCCATAATGTTTGAGAGCTAAGGTATGTAAGTTTCAGCGGCACCAGATCGTAAAACTAGAAAGACTAGCGAAAGTAACCATATGTGTCTTATTTTGAGTTCATGTCCTCATGTGAGTTTTTGGGCTCCAATGGACTCTCCTCAATCTCGAAAGTATCCATGGGCCCTGAGACTGACAGGTCATCATCCATTAGCTCCAGCTCCGCATCTATGATACCGTCGACCGCGGCGGCGCGTGGGCCTCTGAACTCGGTGCCAAGAAGATCGCCAACTTTGGCCCTTAGTTGCGCTGTGGTCATGGTGTCCAGATCAGTACTGTTCAGAACCTGCTGAACAGTATTGCGAATCTGAGCGGCAGTCCCTGGGTCAAAAGGCGTCTCCGAGGAATCGCCCTGTACTGTATTAGGTCCCCCTAGGGTATAGACGGACCCAGGTCTGCTCGTTGAGTACGTTGACTGGCGATAGGACGCCGACGCAAACTTGCGCGTATCGTCATCGTCCATAGTGAAGGTGGGCGATTCATATATGGCAGGATCCTCAAATACATCGCGCTCAATTCTTCCCTTCCTGCGGTCGAACAGTATGGCACGTTCTCGCCCCGGCAACCCATTGCGCAAAGCATAGGAACTCCACGTCTCGAAGGGTACTGATTGGGGATCGTAGACGTCTTTTTCGTCTCTCAGGATTACCTTGCGACCTTTAGACTCCTCCACTACTACGCGAGTATTACCCCATCCAAAATCATCCATATTCCAGAACGAGTAAATTGGCAGAATGAAGGAGTGAAATGGGTAAGCCGCAATGTAGACAATCATCCAGAAGATGTGCTGCCATCGACGATGCAGAATGAAGACGAGGGCCTGCATACCGTAAACAGAGGCAATGAGGACGATAGAAATTATTGGCAAGGGCGACGTGTGGGACGCTATCACATAGATCAGATAGACCAAGTATATCACCACCGAGGGAAGCATCAGGGTACCCACTAAGTCCGTGAGAACAACACCCCTCATGCTAAACAGACAGAAGCCGCACATTGTCGGCAGATACAGGAGTTCAGCCAAATTGTGCACGGTTGAGTTGATCCATCTTCGACGCTGAGAGAGCAGAACACCGAAATCATCGGGGACCTGAGTCAGGCATTTGGCGTCTGCTACAAACTTCATTTTGAGACTTGGAAAATGCTTTGCCATTAAGGTCGTGAGATACCGATCCTCACCTAAAGAGAACAGGTTCTTCTTGTGGAGCGTGTCAACATGTCGCAATGAGTACTCCCGAATGACGTCGCCAGAGATCAGGAGAGGTTTACACTTTTGAGTGGTGCGCAGCCTGTATAGGGAAAAACAACCAGGCAAGCATGTCACAGAGCCAAAGAGTGACTCAAATGCTTTCGTCAAGTGGTGGCTGATGAAGTATTCGTAGACCTGGATCATGGTTGAAAGACTCTGCTGCTCATTCTCAATTCCTGTTTCTCCGCAAATGGCACTGACACTGTTATCGTTCGTGCAGGCCGCGACCATCCTATTGAGAGAGTCGGGCCTGACCTTTGTATCAGCGTCCACTGTCAGCAGATACTCGAATCGCTCGGGCTCTATTCCAATGACATTATTGATGTGATGAAACAGCTCAAGATCAAGCGGCGACATAGGATCGTTGTAGTGTACTCTGTTCAAAAAATTCATCACAATCAGTTGTGAGTCTCTTTTCCCACGATTTCCGGGCCGGGATTCTCCTGGCGCACCCACCTTCACAATACAAACAAAGGGAATCATGTCACCTTCATTCTCATATAGACCTGAATACACTTTGGCATAGTTGAGCTCTCGGGACCCTTCTGCAATTGCATGATAGGCCTTGGGCTCCGCGCTTACCTTCGTCTCATCGACTCCGAGAAGATCGAGCACAATTTGAGGAGTAGGGCGATCATTCCCTGCACCAGTGATCATACCGTCACACAACAGAACAAGCATCTTCCGTCTGTTGTCGTACTTGAGATTTGTGAGGGAGTCCACAGCGAGGCGCATATCATCTTCTCCTTCGGTGTAGATTGGAACTTGGCATATCACGAACTTATCTTGTGCAGCAGGCATAGGTTTGGATCCGAATCGAATCGAAGCCAAAAATTTGATCAGAGTGATGGATGTAAGCAAGCCTGCAAAAACTAGCAAAATCACGTTTGCAGCTTGACATTTTGCCGAGTGCCGAAAGTCGATATCACTATAAACAAATGCATTATTCATGCACTCCAACGAGTTGGACCTCGTCTTTTCGTCCAGAGCTTTCCATTTTTCCGTAATGTCTTGGCCTTGGTAGTTGACGAATAAGCTCGCTACAGAGCTGGGGAAAAAGTTGTATTTTTTGAATGTGGGACTCTCCGTTTCAGGGTATTGATTGATAGTCTGAACGTAGTTGGACATATCGTAGACAGTCTTATTCAATATCACCAGATATCTACTGGGATCTGCCGTCACCAGTTTTTCGATATCATCTCGTGTTTCCACAATCCGTCCTTTGAAGTATTGCTTGATCTTCGGTTTGAAGACCTTGTCGTACCAAGTAATCTCATGGAGGGCTGTGTAGTTGTGAGGTTGGAGCTTGGGTCCGCTTTTGTGGCTAGCCTCGGTATATGGGCTTCTGGTAGTGTTGTAAAGCAATTCCACTGTTGAATCATCCACCAATGATGGGCATGCCACAGTTAGTGGAGGCGGAAAGTAGTCCGAAATGTCTAGGCCAGCCATAGGTAGCATCGTTGAGGCAGAGGTCTTGATGCCGTTGTCACTATGCTGCAGCTTGTAGAACTTTGTAATGTCGTAAACATTTCCATGAATTCCGACGTAGAAATCTGTCTCGCCTTGATGGTAAGAGAGCTGCTTGATGTTCCACACTTTATCGTAGTCTGGGCAAATAAATCTCCCCAAGAAGATCATGTAGAATGTGATGCCTGCGTTGATCAAGAAGATCAAAAAGAAAATTGCTACCTTTTCGCGCCAAGCCAATCTGACATCTCTTCGCTTCATTCGCCCCACCCAGTTCAACAACGGCGATGGGATCCAAAAGGTTAGAGCCCACACAAAGTAGACCCAAGCTTTCCTCGATCGAGTTTGTGAATGAACTTCGACCTGACAGTCTTGTTTGCCAAAAATCTCCCTCTCCTCGTTCAGGAGCTCTATCTTTGCTGGGTCCTCATCTAGAAGTTCCTCACCTTCCTCATTATCTTCGTCATGATAAGAGTTTTCCTCGAGCATTGGCCTCTGCTCTTGGAGTGCTTGCCGGACCTGATCCGGTACTTGAGTGGCATGAGATGGTGGCGGTAGCTGTGATTGGAATGAGGGTTCATATAGTAGATTTCTCGGATCATAGACAGGCACGCCACCAAGACAGCGTTCCCTCTCTGCTTCCAGGTCGTTCCAAGAACGCTCGCTCAAATACACTCTTTGGTGACCCAAGAAAAAGTCGTAGGCAGTATACCTGGTCGCAGCCCATGATGCGAGATCGCTTTTGGTCATGTCAGGAGGCAGAACGCAAGCAAACCAACTGAGGAAGTCAGTACTGTCGTAGTCGGCTGCATAGTCGATTTGCTTAGATCTCAGCGCCCACTCAGTCACAAAGCAGTCTCGGACCTGGGAACTGACGACGTTACTTGCCCAAGACTCCCGAACTGCCACCGCTTGGGCTACATTGGAGGGCGCTATGCTCAGTACAGTCCAGACACGAGTCGACAGAATCAACGTGTCCAAGTTGAGAAAGTCTACTGCGTGGTCGTCTCGGTACCACGATATTGCAGGGTCGAACAAAGATTTGAGGTTCTTTATTGTCGTCAACGGGGATGGCTCATTAGTTGAGCTCAGTTTTGAGAGTGTTTTAGCAACGTTGTTCGGGGCTCTCGGAAGTTCCAGACCATCCTGGATCATTTCGGCGTTCATGGCATAAGAATTGTCGAATCGGGCACGCAAGACCTCGTACCGATGCAATGGGGTTGTCGAGAGCTCTGCTATGGTCACGGCAGAGTAGATAGAGTCGCCCTCATCCCCCTGACTTTGAAGATCGAGCGATGCCAGATACCTGTTCGCCATGCTCTCGACCGAAAGGACAAGTGCGGTGTACGTCGCTGCTAGCAGTTCCTCTGTCGAGTATTTTGAGGCCTCTGAGTACTCAAGACCTATGAGCGCAGCACCATCTGCCAGGTCGTCTTTGCTGTCGTCTCCATTTCCAAGCAGAAGAATTCCGCTCAAAACCATCATCAAGGATCGACTGAAAGATTTCGGGAATACCTCGTCGACAGCATCAGCCCAGTCTTTAGCCAAAGCGTAATCATCTGCGAACGAAACCCATTCCGGCAGCTTGTAGGTCCCGGAGCGTCTCAGTATGGCGTATTCGGACGGATGAGACTTCAGACTAAGCATTTCTGCGCGGTCTGGATCCTCGAGCTGTGAGTACAGCATGTGATAAAAGACGTCGAACGAGCGCCAATTGGCCTCTTCTGGAAGCTTGAGAATAGGATCGAGATTCAAGAGTGGCTGTGCAGACAGCTGAACTCTCGCACTGACGATTGCGCCTGAGGCGTTTAGGTTCAAGCAGGCCGCTGCGCCATTATGGTACCTTTGATTGAGATTACTTGGGGACATAGCCGTGAAGAACGGCTGCATTACTGTCCAAGCCGTGAGCATCCTCGAGTCTGTACCTGGAAACTGGCTGAGTGCGCCCAACAGGAGCGAGTGAGCGGCTTCGTCGGATGGATAGAGAAGCAGAAGCTCATCTTCACTTTGTTTGAACGAATGGCGCCAGATTGACTCTATGAAGCCATTTGGAATGTGCTTGTCGACGACTAGGGCGCTAACAGTGTCGATCTGGAGCGACTTCTCAGCGCTGTTTAAAAACACATCGTGCAGCGAAGCAATGAGAGTTGAGGTATTAAGATTTCCTGGATGTTGGGACAACATGAGCCGTTCACCGTGCCTTTCGCTTGTGCCTGCTCCCTAAGTGGCAAAGCCCCCCTTGGACAACTTTACAACTCTCAGGGTCTAAACAGCCCTGTAAGCTGGCTTGGTATTCAAACTCCTAATAATAAACAGTGGGACGCAACCCTTGCCTTAAGTGCGTCTGAGACGCGCCAAGATATACATCCACGCCGAGTGGAGTTTCAAGCTGAGTTATAAAAACTAGGTACAAAACCGACCACCACAGTCACAAGCGCACGCTTGGTCTCGACAGGCTCATCACTAGCGACAGTTGAAATCGCCAGTCTTGTCTCCGAGTCAACATGGTGGCGCCCCGCTATTAACAATCTAATCTATTTTTAGCTTCCATGGTATCTACCTTCGCCACTATCAACAATACATCTGCTCGTTTCTCGGAACTTGTGGTGCCCAAGGCTCTGGGAGGGTGACCAAAAGGTTGCTCCATCCCATTCTGGCATTCTTACGGCACCTCGCATCATGGAACCTTGCGTTGTCTCAGGCACCTTGACATGACAAACTGCGGAGACGCCTTCGGGTGTGTGTTTACAGAACCCTAAGACTCTATTTATGTATCAGCACTCTTAAGTGTCAAGCATAGACCGGTAAACAGTGCAAACACAAAGAGAGAATTGGGGCGACGTCTGCGAGGAAGCCTTGAGTTACCAGCCGCTTGCAATTTTCGAAGATGGCTGACCTCTCGCAGCTTCCTGCTGGATCCCTGACGGATCGGGGGATCACAGCACATATTGCATCGAGGTTCCATCAAGGCATGCCATTTAGCACTATCGCGACTCGAACGCTGGTCGCCGTCAATACATTTACAGATGAACTGGACATAAACCAAGAGCAGGTGTTCCGTGACCTTGCGACTCGCATTTACCATCGAATGTCAACACGCCTAGAGAGCCAGACGTGCGTTTTTCTGGGTGAAAATGGAAGCGGAAAGTCGGAATACGTCTCAAGTCTCACAAGAAGCCTGCTAGTTCTCGGAGGGAATCCACTGAGCTCTCGCTGTCGCTCAGTGCAATCCGTTCTTGAAGCATTTGGTACCGCGAAGACAGCCACGTCTCTAAATACTTCGAAGGTCGGTCTCATCAGAGAGCTGCAATATGATCAGGAAAGCAATCTGATAGGTATGGCGTTTCACGATTACAGGCTAGAAAGACAGAGGGTCACGAAAGTTGGAACGAATGAGAGGAATTACCAGGTGTTCTATCACATGTTGAATGGGCTCAGCGGTGCCGAGCGGCTCCACCTTCACCTTGATGAACACGATTTCAGGTACCTCGGACATAGAAGCCAGCTTCATCTGAGTGGCGTGGACGACAAACTGAAATTCAAGCAACTAAAGCTCGCTTTGTACGCTTTGGGATTCAGCAGATCAGACGTGGCTAACATGTTCCAAATACTGGCCGCAATCCTACATCTTGGCCAGCTGCAGTTCCGCCCAGCAGCACTGGATGCTTCAAGGGCGGGCACCTCTGCTGTCGAAATCGTGAACATGGATGTGCTCGAGTGGATAGCCCAACTTCTAGGGGTGTTACCCGAAGTTCTCACCACATCGCTCATTGCTAAAACGATGCTGGTTAACAAGGACAGGGTGACTGTAGTACTCGACCAACGCGGTGCTCGCGAGCAGGTCGACTCTTTGGCCCGAACTCTGTATGCAATGCTTTTCAGTTATGTTCTGGACCGAATCAACAACACCTTGGCCCTTGACTCGGAGTCTCCAGATGTCTCGACGACCATATCTCTTTGCGATTTCCCGGGATTCCAGCCCTCTCAACCAGGAGGCTCAAGCGCACGATTGCAACCGAATCTGGATCGCCTGTTACACAACTGTGCCAACGAGATGCTGTACAACTATCTCGTCCACGTTTACTTTCGCGCTCCGGCCGATATTCTGGAGAGTGAAGAGGTGGATGTGCCAGGCGTGGAATTTTTCGACAATGCGGAAACGGTCAAAACTCTGGCAAAACCACACACCGGGGTTCTTGCGGTCATCAATGACTACGCGCGCCGAGATAGGGACGAAGACTTCCTGAGAGAATCTCTGAAACGGCGCTATCAAAATAACTCTGCTGTCAGAGTTGACACGGATGACCTCATCGTCAATCACTACGCCGGCGAAGCTTCGTACTCTATTCAAGGTCTTCTGGACGCTGCTCGCGAAACCATGAGCACAGACGTAATCAACCTCTTCGCGCAGTCTTCTTATAATGACTTTTTGAGTCGCATATTCAAGTCGGCAGCTGTCATTGATGCCAGAGTGGACGATACGGTGCTAGAGGCTCATCTTACCAATGAGCCACGACGCCAGCTGTCCAGACGCCAAAGCTCAAATAAGTACACTCAGTCCTCTGAGCGAGGTGTCGAGAAGCAGAATCTGTCAGATGGTCGCTTCGGCTCTATTCTGCGCTCTGGAAGCGTGAGATATCAGCCACGGACCATAAGACGGCCGTCTAACCCACTTCAAGGTAGAGGTCGGTCCGAAATATCAAAGGAGTCTAAACCCTCAGGCGTCTTGAGATATGTGCAGTCACTGGATGAAGCACTAGACGCCATGGAATCAGATCATGCCTACTTCGTGTTGTGTCTAAAACCGAACGACAACAGGCTGATGTCCTCACTGGATGCCCGCTGCGTTCGTCAACAAGTATCGGCTTTAGGAATTCCTGAGCTCGCAACGAGGGCCAAATCAATGGATCTGTCGATTTTCATGCCGTTCAGTGAATTCTTGAGATATTCTGATGACCCTGGTTCATTACTCGAGATGGGTGAATCTGAGCGCGACCTGGCTCAACACGTAATAACGTCCCGAGCATGGCCACAAAGAGAGGCCGTAGTGGGGCTCACTGGAGTCTTTCTCAGTGAAGGCGCCTGGATTCAGCTTGTGGATCCCGATCTCAACTTCGTTGAGCGGGCAGCAGCTAAATTCGCGTCAGAGCGAGATGACATGCACGATGCGCTGGCGTCAAACGAGCTGGAGACCAAGAGCCTTGCGGGGGGTTTCGGAAACATGTTCGCCTATGTGCCTAAGAACAGCGAATATCATCCAGGTCTCCCTGCAAACGAAGTAATTCCCGACGCCATTGACTACACCGCACCACCTCGCGAGTCGAGCGAACGCAAACTCTGGCTGAGCATTGTGTGGACGTACACATGGTGGTATCCCACCGCTCTTATCAGGGGAACATTCGCCAGTGTCAAGCTAGCGTGGCGCGAGAAGTTGGCTATCAATCTCATAATTTGGGGCATTTGCGCAGGCTCTATGATCATACTCATTGGGCTGCCGTATTTTGTCTGCCCGATACAAAATGTGATGAGTGAAGGTCAACTCGAAGGCTACTCTTACGATAATAATCCTGACAAGGTTTATACTGCTATTCGCGGAACCGTATACGACATCACCAAGTTTGCTGCGTCACACTATCCGTCCATCGTCCCAAGGACAAACGTACTTAAGTACGGAGGCAAGGACGCTTCCAGTCTTTTTCCGGTTCCAGTCTCAGCAGTATGCTCATTGGTTACCAACGATAAAGTCGTCATTGGTGATCCTCACAATTACACAGACACGAATGCTCAGTATCATGATTTTCGCGGAATTAAGGACGACTACCGACCGGACTGGTATCTGCAGCATATGTCATACTTCAACAAAAACTATCTTCAAAGTTTTTTGGGCTACACACCTCAAAATATAGAGCGCATGGCTGAGAAGAAGTCGAAAGCACTTTTTAGTCTGGATGGCTACATTTACGACTTCACGGACTATCTCAGTGGTAACATCTTTGACGTTTCGGAGAACAAGGACAGCAGCAATGATGCCAGTTTCATGCCTTCTTCAGTCGTTCAGTTGGTCCAGCAAAACATCGGACAAGATATTACCCACAAGTTTCGACAGCTCACGATGTCCCAATCAGACAAATTCGAGGTACAGCGGTGTTTGCGAAACTTGTTTCTGATGGGAAAAGTGGACACGCAAACCTCCGTTCGGTGCGTGTTTGCGCGATACTTTCTTCTTGGCATCACAGTGTTTGTTGTGCTCGTTGTCGTGATCAAGTTTGTAGCTGCTCTTCAGTTTGGCAGTTATACTTATCCCGATGATCTGGACCAATTCGTTATATGCCAGGTCCCTGTATATACAGAAGACGAGGAGTCTTTGAGGCGAGCGATTGATTCTCTGACGCGAACCAAATATGATGACAGGCGAAAGCTGTTGGTGATCATCTGTGATGGTATGATCGTCGGAGCTGGTAACGAGAAGCCGACTCCTCGCCTGGTATTGGATATCCTTGGGTGTCCGGAGGACCTAGACCCACCTGCTCTTTCGTTCGAAAGCATAGGCGAAGGCGATGCCCAACACAATTACGGAAAGCTTTATACTGGGCTGTACGAGAACGGCGGACATATTGTGCCCTACCTGGTAATTGTGAAAGTAGGAAAACCGAGCGAGGTTTTCAGACCTGGAAACCGAGGCAAGCGAGACTCTCAAATGATCCTTATGAGATTTTTGAACAGGGTACACTACAACAGTCCCATGAGTCCAATGGAGCTCGAAATGTACCATCAAATTCAAAACGTCATCGGCGTATCTCCGTCCTTCTATAAGTTCTTGATGCAGGTCGATGCTGATACAGTCGTGGGTCCTGAATCTCTTTCGCAACTTGTGAGCGAGATGGTAAGAAATATCAAGATCCAAGCAATCTGTGGAGAGACCGAGATTTCGAATGCACGGCACTCACTGACCACCATGATACAGGTCTATGAGTACTACATCAGCCACAACCTAGCGAAAGCATTCGAGTCACTGTTTGGCACAGTCACCTGCCTTCCTGGCTGTTTCTCGTTGTACCGACTCTACGAAGAAGATGCCGGGCGCCCGCTTCTGGTCAGTCATCCTATCGTTGAGGCTTATTCCGAGAGCAACGTCAAGACACTCCACATGAAAAACCTGCTTCAGCTGGGCGAGGATCGTTATCTCACAACGCTTCTCCTGAAGTATAACTCGCGATTCAGTACAAAGTTTCTTCGCCACGCGCATGCTTACACTGTAGCGCCCGACTCCTGGTCGGTTCTGCTCTCTCAACGCCGGCGTTGGATCAACTCGACCGTCCACAACATGTTCGAGCTGATTCCCATGAATCAGATTTGTGGCTTCTGTTTCTTCAGCATGCGTTTTATGGTGCTGATCGATTTGCTGTCGACGTTTCTTCAGCCGGTCACCCTAGGGTACATTGCATACTTGATCTATTTGGTCATCGCCCGAGGAGGCACGGTACCGTGGTCTTCCATCATACTCATTGCTGCAATCTATGGTCTCCAGGCGATCATTTTCATCCTGAGGATGAAATGGGAAATGATTGGCTGGATGCTCGTGTACATTCTCGCGTTGCCGATTCACAGCCTGTTTCTTCCTTTGTATTCGTTTTGGCACATGGACGACTTTTCGTGGGGCAACACGCGAGTTGTTGTGGGCGAGAAGGGCAAAGCTATGCTCATCAACGATGAGGGCCAATACGATCCCTCAGAGATACCATTAAAGAGATGGAAAGATCACGAGGAGGAAACATGGTCGTCACCAGACGAAAGAATGAGCGGCAGCCTGGGGCCTGTCCGGCGTGCATCCGACTCATTCAGCATCGCGCCTACAGCACGGTGGGAACACGGTGACAACCCGTTCACGGACTCTGTCTCGGCGGCTGAGCTTTCCATATTAGGCGCCAACCCTCAGCCGACGGACCAGGAACTCACCCAAGCCATAAGAGAGGTGTTGAGCACTAGCGACCTGTCAACGGTCACCAAGCGGTCGATCAGATCTCAGCTCGAGCAGAGCTTTGGGTGTAGTCTTCAGAATCGGAAAGAGTACGTATCCCGGGTGATCGAGGCGCTTCTCTCGGGAGAAATATAGCTGCACATCTAATTTTATGCTCACTGCTGTGCACTGATACCAAAACCTCAAAATGCTATCCGGACGTGGCCGCCTCCCATCCTCAAACAATCCATTCATCATATAATATCATGTCCTGCATTTTCCTCCGTACTAGTGTGCACCGCACTTACATAGCAAACAATAATAGTAATAATATCACGAGCCTGAAGTGAGTTCGCGGCTAGCCGGCTCCCGTCTCATCTGAAAAAGTATCCGGTAAATTGCTTTATTCAAGTGGTGCTTCGAGACTAGCAAGTAAATAGGCGAATCCATGGCGGATGCAGGTTCAATAGCTAATCTAAGATTCGCGCTTGCGAAGTATTACAATTCCTTCCAGTGCTGAGCTCAGGGGAATATATTCGTCGTCTTCGAGTTCGGCCCTCTCGCCGGCCGACAGGAGAACAGGGGTATCCTGGGTGACCCACCCTGTGATTCGTTTTGGTTTACCCGCCTGGCCGACGGTGTCCACTGCCTGGCCGACGCGAACGGTGACCTTGAGCGGCTTGAGGTTCTCGTCCACCGTTACAAGCATGCGAGGCTGGATGGCGAGGGTCAACGTGTAGAAGAGGCTCGGATGTTCTGAGATGAAAAACTGCTTCGATGGCGACATTAGGAGCGACACGCACACCGTCAAGAGGCCAGCCAAGGAAACTGGGCTCATGAGCTGTTTTTCCGCGGAGAACGGTGAGAGGGTCTGTGTGCCCTTTCCGAGATTGACGAGTCCGATGGCGAACCTGGACATGAAGGAGAGCTCACTGGAGCGCGAATAGAACTCGTCGAGCTGGCGCAGCAGCTGCGCAACGCGAGCATTCAGCGTGCCTGCGCCTACTAAGCCCAACGCAAAAATTGCATTATTCGCAACACTGAACTGCAGATCGTGGGTGTATCTGCTCAGAGTCTCGTAGACCTTCATTTGGGGATTCGAGGTCGAGACGAGGCCCATGGCCAAGGGCACAGCCCGCTTGATGTAGGAGTCGCCGTAGTGCATGAGGTGCTCCAGGTGGCGCAGAACCATTTCTTCGCCAATATTTTCGCCCATGGCGATCAGGCCAATGCCCAGAGTGCAGAGCCCCTTGGCTTTCGCGGACTCGTGACGCGCCGCAGGGTCCTCGTCCGCGGCTTGCTCACCCATTCCGTCGCTGCGCGAGTCGTCGTCGCCCTCGCCATCTCCGGACCTTTCTTCGGTCTCGCCGTCGGTCATCTCGTCGTTATTGTCCTGAGTGCTTTGGTCCTGGAAGTTCTGGTGGTCCTGGGAGTCACCGTCGACCCAGGCGTCCAGTTGGCTGCCGTCGGCTCCGCCGCCGCCCGCGGCCTTCTTCAGCGCGGCCACGATTGCGTTGCTGGCATCGTCTGTGGCCTCTTCGTCGTCGTCGTCGTCGTCGTCATCGTCCTCGTAGTGGCGCATGGCCGTCTCCCTCAGCAGTCTCTGGATCTGCAGGACGTTGCCGGAGCCAGCGTAGGCACACATGACGAGGAGGATCTCGATGGTCTGGGAGACCGGATGCTCGATGGCCTTGACTGTTTCCACAGCGGCCTCGATCTTGTCCGACTTGCCGATGTATAGGAGCGAGAGACCGAGTCCCAGGAAAATCGCCCATTGGTTGGATAGATCCTTTTCGTTGCGCTCGATGAACGCCTCCAGGATCGAGGTAGTGAGCTGTCCGTTCGCGCTACCAACGAATATGAAGCCGAGCGCCACGCAGGCGAGCGCGGCGACCTCGATCGGGAGCGACGGGTCGGTGACGAGCGGCTCGAGCAGCTCGGCGAGCTCCTCGCGCGCGGTGCCTGCGTAGGCGAGGCCCAGGCCGAGGATGGCGGACGTGCCGACGCTCGAGTCGTCTGAGCGGACCTCCTGGATGAGGTCGCCCAGCAGGCCGAGCGCGGAGTCGCTCTCGTCGTGCACGCCCGTGGTGGCCACGCCGATGCCCAGCACGGCGCCAGCGCGCACCGAGACATCCTCGGACTCGTAGTAGCGATCGAGCTCCTGCAGCGCCGCGTCGTAGTTCCAGAGGTAGCCCAGGCCCAGGGAGGTGTGGACGGCCGCGGAGTTGACGTGGCGGGAGCGCGACGAGGACGCGACGAAGTCGGCGAAGTCGTCGGCGAAGTTCGAGTAGCCCGCGTTGAGCAGGCCGCGCACGAACGTAGTTGCCAGCGTCATTTTCGAGCGCTCGCCATGGGCCTTGAAGACCCCCGCATCGCCCGGGCTGCGAAGCACCTCGTACGGGGTCTTCGGCTTTTCGAGGTTGAGCTCCTTGGCGAGGTACAGGAAGAATTCGGAGAGGCGCTTGTTGCGGATCTCGCTCTCGATGTCCTCGGGCAGCTCGCCCGAGGCCGCGTCGGTGAGGTCGTAGAAGCGGCGCTGGCGCGCGACGATGAGCGCGAGCTGCTTGCGCAGCGGCACGTCGTCGGTCGCGTCAAAGACGGCGCGCACGAGCTCGCCGTCGTCCAGGCGGATGGCCAGGATCAGCGCCTGCGGCAGCTCGCTGTGCTGCTTGTATATGGAGAACGCGGTGTGGAGAGCGGCGCTTGCCGTCTCCGTGTCGAGGTAGGACGCGCTCGCGACGAGGTACTGGCAGACGCGCGGGTAGGTCTCCGCGTCCATGAGCCCGTCCTTGGCGAGCAGCTCGACGCTGTCGACCTCGAGAAGCAGGTCGACGGCGTCGGTCTCGGCGTTGTGCTTGAGGAAGTGCGGCACGATGCGCAGCGCGAGGTCGAGCAGGTCGCCCGTCGCGGGCTCGTTCGAGTCCTCGGCGTCCTGGCGCTTGTGGTACTCGTCGCCGATCTCGAGCGCGAGGTGGCGCAGGTACTCGTGGCCCCACGCCGCGAGCTCGCCGCCGCCGCCGCTCGCGCCCTCGTCGGTGACGAGCAGGCGGTACTTGAGCGCGGTTCCCTGCGTCATGCCGAGCACGGACAGGATGCCGGCGAGCTGGGTCTGGGTCGGGCCGGCCGGCCACGCCGCGTAGACCTCGGCGAGCTGCGCGTAGTGCGGCTTGAGAAACTTCAGCGGCTTCGGCACGGCCGTCATGCTGGACGTCGACGTCCGGATGAGCCCGGTCAGCGCGTCCAGAGCGGCCGGGTAGAGCTCGGTGTTCGGCTCTGCCAGCCGCGCGACCAGCATGTCGAGCTCCTCCTTGAGCTTGAGGTCCTCCTCGTTAAGCTCCTCCTCGCCAGACTCCTTCTTCGCGGCGGCGGCCTTCTTGTCGTCGCCGGGGGGCGCGGGTTCCGGTTTGCCGGTCGGCGCGGCCTTCTCGTCCTTCGCAGCCATCTCTCAACGCGATCAACAGGGTCGGAGGCGGCGACGTCAGGTAGTGTGGATGGCGAGCTTCGTGGTGAGATTGAGGTAACCCACCCACGCTGCACGAGGGGCCGCGCTGGCTGAGTAATGGCCGCCTTCACCGCCTTGAGGCCCGTTGCCACACACACACGCACACACGCACCGCACTACTAAAGAGAGACAGCTTAGTAGTACCGGCACCACGAATTAGTGCCGGTGCTGTGGGTAACGCACGTACACTCCGAGACAGTGTAGGCAGCACCGCGCATTGCGCGCTTGCAACGCAAGGCATGCTGGGCTGCAGCAAGCATGCTATGCACACTCTACTAAATAAATTACATTAATTGCACCTGCACTGCACACCTGATGGGGGATTTCCGTTTTGCGGCGCTCCTTCGCATCACACGCACTGGCGCGCGCGCGCAAGACGCAGTGCCAAGCGGAGGCGTGTGCGCGGCCTGCTGTGCTACCTCTGCCCAACACAGCGCTACCGCCAAACCCGCTAGCACCACACCCACACCACACCCCGGTCCCAATCCTCGGCAGCTTAAGCAGCCGCCGCCGCCGCCATCTCCCCGTCCCGCATGTCGATCAAGCTCGAAGGCACGTACCCGCCGCAGCCCAGCACCGAGCGCGCGCGGCGCACGCCGCTGGCGTTCGACCCGAAGAACCGGCTGCTCGCGTACGGCAGCGGCAAGCTCGTGGTGGTGCGCGCCGTGGACGCGCCCGAGCGCGCGCGCGCGACGTACACGGAGCACCTGCAGCCCGTGACGAGTGTGGCGTTCAGCCCGTCCGGGTTCTACGCGGCGAGCGGCGACGCCTCCGGCCAGGTCCGCGTGTGGAACACGGACGGCGACGAGTTCATCACGAAGGGCCCGTACCAGGCGACGTCGGCGCGGATCAACGGCATTGCGTGGTGCCACGAGTCGAGCCGCGTGCTGGCCGTGGGCGACGGCAAGGAGCGCTACGGCCACGCGTTCACGGCGGACTCGGGGAACACGGTGGGCGAGATCAGCGGCCACGCGGCGATGGTCAACGCCGTGGCCGTCCGGCCCGGCCGCCCGATGCGCGCCGTGACGGTCGGCGAGGACGGCAACACGATCTTCTACGAGGGCCCGCCCTTCCGCTTCGCGCGGTCGATCTCGAAGCACACAAACTCGGTCTCGGACGTCGCGTACGCGCCGGACGGCGCGCACTTCGTGACCGGCGGCTGCGACCGCAAGGTCGGCCTGTACGACGGCAAGACGGGCGACTTCCTCGACTGGCTCCCGGCGGGCCACGAGGGCATGGTGCTGTCTGTCGCGTTTGCGAGCCCGACGCTCGTGCTGTCGGCGTCCGCCGACTGCAGCGTGCGCCTCACCGACGTCGCGGCGCGGAAGCTCGTGCACACGTGGCAGCTGCCCAAGACGCTGCAGAACCAGCAGACGGGCGTCGTCGCCGTGTCGCCCGAGCTCTTTGTCTCTGTCGCGCTCGGCGGCGACCTCTGCTACTGGTCGCCCGCGAGCGCCGAGCCCGTGCGCCGCGTCCAGGGCCACCAGAAGCCCGTCACGGCGCTCGCGCTCAGCGCGACGCAGGGGCTCGTCTCGGGCTCCATCGACGGCTCGGCCGTGCGCTGGGACGCCGAGCGCGGCGGCGAGCGCCTGGCGCAGGCCGAGCACGAGGGGCCCGTCAGCAGCCTGTTCGGCGACCTCTGGAGCGCCGGCTGGGACCGCAAGATCGTGAAGCTCGGCGAGGCGGCCACGACGCTCGAGGCGAGGGGCCAGCCCCTCGGCGCGGCGCTCGCCGCTGGCGACCGCGTCGTCGCCGTGTCCGACGAGCTGCTCGAGGTCGTCGGCACGGACACGAGCGCGAAGCTCGGCTCGAAGGGCACGACCGTCCACGCCGTGGGCGATCTCGTCGCCGTGGGCCACGGCGTGCACGCCGCGCTGTACCGGCTGCCCGCCCTCGAGCTCGTGCACCGCTTCGACGCGCGGCAGGCCGAGGTCTCCGCCGTGCAGATCAGCCCGGACGCGCAGCTCGTCGCGGTGGGCGACGCGAGCGGCAAGATCTTGCTCTACACGACGTCCGACTTCGCCGTCAAGACGTCGCGCTGGACGTTCCACACCTCGCGCGTGACGGCCATCCGCTGGCTCGCCGACAGCTCGCGCGTCGTCACCAGCGCGCTCGACACCAACATATACATCTACAACGTCGAGAAGCCCGGCCGCACCATCAAGGTCCTGGGCGCGCACAAGGACGGCGTCACCGCCGCGGGCTGGGACGGCGAGTCGCAGATCGTCTCGGGCGGCTCGGACGGGTGCGTCAAGCAGTGGCGCGTGGAGTACTCGTAGCGAACCTCGCAGCGAGTGCTCGTCTCGTAGCGAGCCCGACCGGCCCCGCCCGGCGCCAACCGGCCCCGCCCGGCGTAGTCGCACTGTCGCGCGAGCCTGGAGAGGGAAAAAAAGGAAAGAAAATTTTACATACTGTTCTGACTGCGTGTTTCCTCTGTTCGATTTAAGTGTGCAGTGCGATGCTCTGAACCGTGCTTGTTCCTTACATCTTCAGGGCTGTGGCCTGCTCCGACTCGGCGTCGATGTTCTCGGGCCGCACTGACCAGAACAACGGCCGACATGAGGGAAACAGCGGTACTGGCGTCAGCCTGCCGGCCGCCTCGAGCCGAGGGGCGCTCGCCCTGCTCGCAGGCACATGGAGGCCCGGGCCGTGCGCGGCACGGAGCCCCGGCCTCGCAGTGGACGCGAGACCGCTGCCGGCCGTCGTGGGCCGCGCGGTGGCCGCGTCGGCGGGAGCGCGCGGTGCGGGGGCCGCGCGGAACATGATGTGCGTCATCGGCGCTGCGCTGCCGGCCGCTGCGGGTCGCGCGGGCCTCGCGGGTCTGGCGGCGCCGCCTCCCGAAGCGGCGCTCCTGTCTGCGAGTGTCTGGGCGCGAGGACCTTGAAATGAAATTGTGCTCGCCATGGAGAGCACAGCAGCGGGGCAGCGCACTATTTACATGCATATATAGTCTTTCTGCCACGCACGGTGGCAGCAAACCTTATGTGGCCACGCAGCTGTCACACGACATAACTCAAAATGTGGCCTGCATAGCTGCGCGTGCCCAGCTGCGCGTGCCCGTCGGCGCGCGCCTAACTGCAGTGCGCGCAGCGCGCAAATCAACGCACCAGCGCCCGCGCTTGCCTGCAGCTCCTGCAGCTTCTGAGCCCGAGCTCCTTATTAAAATAACCAGCAGTTAATGGCACCGATTACCCAGTACCGCCATCACCAAACTCAGCACCCGTGCTCCAATGTCTTAACCCTAAGCCTGCTCTCTCGACTACGCTCGCGCGCACTCAGCTGCTTTTTTTCGGTGGAGAACGTTGCCGTTTAGCACTTTGGCCACGACCCCGTCCTCAGCACACGCACCCGTTTGTCGCGAGTGTTCTCTGAAACGCCTCACGTTGCCGCACACTCGCACTCGCTCCAGCAGTCGCAGACACGCACACGCACACACATGTTCCCGACACTCCAACGCATGGGCGGGTACGTCTGGAAAATTCCCTACAAAATGAGCCAGTTGCAGAAGTCTCGCCAGCGGAAGCGGCTCAGGGCCGTCGACCAGACGATCGCAACCGTTGCCGCGGGCCTCCACGAGGCGGGCCTCAACGTGCGCAAGCTCAACGTGCTGGACAAGACGCTCCCTAAAGAGTACCAGATGCCGTCGCGAGATAAGTACTGGATTTTCGCGCGCTACGCCAAGAACTACCGGAAGGGCGCGCATCGCCAGCCCCACTTCACCAAGATCTCCAACCGGACCAACCCGCCAGGGTTCTAAGCCGACCCGGCGCGCACTGCTCTCCTCTTCCCAAGCTGGATTGCGCGCACGTATGATGTACATATATATATATATTTTCTATCCGCATTCGACAAAGCACAGAAGCTTGTTGTATAACGTTCAATAAATAGGGAAGGAGGCCGTCGTTGGCCGCCTAGGGAGGGGAAGTGGTAAGCGTGAATTAAAATGATGTGTGGCGAAAACGCAGGCAGCGCTGGCGCTAGCGCTTGCGGACCTTCAGCCACTGGTAGCTGATCCGGCCCTCGCTGTCAACCTTCTTGACGCAGGGGCCCTTCTTCATGAGCTCGCGCTGGAGATCGACTTCCTGGCGCAGCGTGCTGAGCTCCTTCTCCCGCGCGATGCGCTGCTTGAGCTCCTTCAAAGACTCGATCTGCTTTTTGGAGTGTTCCTCGCGGTCCGCCTTGCTCGGTGAAGACGCCGCGCGCGTCGCGCGCTTCTCGGCCGGGCGCCAGCGCTCCAGCTGCTGCTCGTCGTCGACAAACACCGTGCGGCTGCCCGTGCTCGGCAGCACAATGCCGTTCTTCGCCCGCTCCACCTTCTTGCGCTCCTGGTTCTCGAGAGTGCGGATGTAGCCCTCGTCCTGGGTCTTCAGCAGCTTGATTGCGTCGGTGCTGAGAGGCTGCGAGCTAGCGCGGTCCTTCACGAGCACGCCGTCCTTCGTGCGCGCGCGGATCATGCCGAAATCAAACTCATCCTCGTTGCGCTGCGCAGCCTTGGCGCGCAGCAGCGCCAGATGGGCCTGCTTCTTGTGGTAGTCCTGTGCCCGCTGGCGGTAGTCTTTCTTTTTCTCGAGCAGGCCCCACTTCTTGCGCTCGGTGGGCTGGTGGCGCTCCCTGTGCTGCCGCTTCGCGATATCGTGAGACTTGAACATCTAGAAGCGCAATTGACGAAACGGGTGCTGTTTTTTCGATCGCAGCCGGGCTGGTTCTGTTGTTATTTGTGCACGTAGCTTCGCCTAGAGTGAAGAAAAAATCTAGTATGCGCGCGCTCGTCCTGGGGCGCGGTAGGGGTTCGAGCCCAAGCACCTCAGCTCCGTCTTAGTTGGCGGCGCACAAACACCTGGCACCGGGTTGGACTTGCGAGAGCCCATCCGACTGAGCTTCTCCCCCTCTTTGTCACGCTTTCGAACGGCTAGGCTGAGCGCCAGCGTACGTATATTTGACTAGCGATGATCAGGGACGCGCAGGGGAACACGGACGAGACGCCAGTGCCCCACTGGATCCTCGCGCCGCACGAGGAGAAGCAGATAAAGGCGGAGTGCCAAGAACGAACGAACAGAATATGCGCGAAGCAGTTCTGGGAAATGGGCAAGTGCACGTCCGAGCACCAGCTGCTGTTCTCGTGGTACTGCGCTGCCCAGAAGAAGGAGCTTCTGGCGTGCGTCGCCCACTGGGGGTCGAAAGACCAATACAACAAGCTGCGCGAGATCTACATTCTCAAAAAGCGCGAGGAGCTCATCAAAGAGGGCAAAATGTGAGGCCCCGCCCACCTCTCTCACACCTCTATCAGCATACTGTACATAATCAAGCTCTCTTATCAACTAGTGGCGGTTACCTTGGGGCGCTACACTCGAGCTTCGCCTGCCACAGATCTCCATTGTGCTCGGAAGAAATGTTCCTATCGTATTCTCTCTATCATTGCATCCTCTTTTTCAGTTGGGTTGTTTTTTTTATAAAATTATTTTTTTTTCGATAATATCCCGCTCGAGCGTCGAGCTCGGCTTCGACTTTGTGGCGCACACTCTTAGCGGAGCGGGCTCTGCCACCGCTGCGCGCTGCGCCGGCCCTTAGTCGTGCATCCGTTCCTCAAACCCTTTCTGGCCGACATGCGTCCACCGGTGCTTTTTGCGTAAGTCCGCTCGCTCATCTGACCGCCATGCGTGCGTACATTGTTGCCGATGTCATATGAGCAACCCTATCGTACCAATTAAAGGCAGATCCTCAGCCACCCAACGGTCCCCGTCCAAATTCACATTGCAGCACCATCCTTGAGCGTTGCTACAGTGAGCCAGTATGGGTGTCACCAGGAGACCCGGCAGAAGAACCGGCGGCGGTGTCGTTCAAAAAGCGACCTTTGACTCCGGGCGCAAAAAGGAGGTCGGCGTCACCGACCTGACGCTCTTGTCGACGGTCACGAACGAGGCCATCGAGGACAACCTGAAGCTGCGCTTCCAGAACGGGCTCATCTACACCTACATTGGCCATGTGCTGATCTCGGTGAACCCGTTCCAGGACCTGGGGATCTACACCGACCAGGTTCTCGAGAGCTACAAGGGCAAGAACCGCCTCGAGATGCCTCCGCACGTCTTTGCCATTGCCGAGTCAATGTACTATAATATGAAGTCCTACGACGAGAACCAGTGCGTGATCATCTCTGGTGAGTCTGGCGCCGGCAAAACCGAGGCCGCTAAGCGAATCATGCAGTACATCGCCTCGGCGTCGGGGCAATCGACCTCCACTATCTCAAAAATCAAGGACATGGTCCTGGCCACGAACCCGCTTCTGGAGGCTTTTGGGTGCGCCAAGACGCTGCGCAACGATAACTCCTCGCGCCACGGCAAATACCTCGAGATCCTGTTCAATCAGCAGAGCGAGCCCGTGGGCGCACACATCACGAACTACCTTCTGGAAAAGAACCGAGTCGTAGGTCAGGTCCGAGGCGAGCGCAACTTTCACATCTTCTACCAATTCACTAAGGGCGCTCCGCAGAGCTACCGCGACCAGTTCGGAATCCAGGCCCCTGAGTCCTACACATACACCTCTCGCTCGCAGACGACTTCAGTAAACGGCGTGGACGACGTCAGGGAGTTCCAGGAAACGTTGAAGGTCATGGACGTCATCGGCATGAGCCAGCAGGAGAAGGACAACATCTTCAGGGTCCTGGCTGCCATTTTGTGGATCGGAAACGTCGACTTCGCAGAGGATGACAACTCGGTGACCACGGTCGCCGACGCAAGCGTCCCTGCGTACGCGGCTTACCTGCTGGGCGTCCAGGGACCGGAGCTCGAGCGGGCGCTCACCACCAAGGTTGTCGAGTCTCGCTTCGGCTCGAGCGGAGGTGAGTCGTTCGAGTCCCCTCTCAATCGTGTCCAGGCACTCGCCACGCGTGATACCCTCGCCAAAGCCATCTACAACAACCTGTTCGAATGGATTGTCAGCCGAGTCAACCAGAGTCTTGTGACTCAGGGTGAGTCGAAGAAGTCGATCGGTATTCTGGATATCTACGGCTTCGAGATCTTCCAGTCAAACTCCTTCGAACAGATCTGCATCAACTACGTCAACGAGAAGCTGCAGCAGATCTTCATCCAGCTCACACTCAAGACTGAGCAGGACGAGTACATGGCCGAGCAGATCAAGTGGACCCCTATCGACTACTTCAACAACAAGGTTGTTTGCGACCTAATCGAGGAGACACGGCCCCCGGGTATCTTTTCCGTTTTGAACGACTCGAATGCGATGGCCCACGCCGACTCGGTCGCAGCGGATCAGAGCTTTGCCATGAAACTGAGCATGCTCGACAACAATCCTCACTTCCAGAACCGCGCCGGCAAATTCATCATCAGGCATTATGCAGGTGATGTGACCTACGATATCGAAGGCATCACCGACAAAAACAAGGATCAGCTCAGTAAGAGCATCACGCGATTGATTGCCAGCTCGCAGGATCAGTTCTTCGTGCAGCAGCTATTCCCAGACGCTTTCGAGCCGGAAGACTCGGGGGCCGGCCGCCGGAAGCGGCGCGCAACGGCCTCCGACAAGATCAAGTTGAGTGCAAATGATCTCATGGAGACCCTCGCGCGCTCCAGACCTTCTTACATCCGAACGATCAAGCCCAACCAAAACCGCTCGCCCACCGAGTTCGATGACCCAGCTGTGCTTCATCAGGTCAAGTACCTGGGTCTGCAGGAGAACGTCCGTATCCGTCGCGCCGGCTTCGCGTATCGTGCCCCGTTCGAGAAGTTTGTCGAGCGCTTCTACTTGCTCAGCTCCAAAACGGGGTATGCCGGTGACTACATCTGGCAGGGCGATATTCGGGAGGCCGCAATCGAAATAATGGCCGCCAGTGGCATTCCACAGTCAGAGTACCAGTTTGGCGTTTCAAAGATCTTCATCAAGACTCCAGAGACCCTGTTTGCGCTCGAGCACATGCGCGACATGTACTGGCATCGCATGGCCGCGAAGATCCAGAAGGCCTGGAGAAACTACTACGCACGTCGTCTAGAGTCTGCTCAGGTTCTGCAGCGTACTGCTCGCCGCTTCCTGGGCTACGCTGTGCAGCCTGAGATACCCCCTCCTAACGACGCCTTTCTGGGCGGGCGCAAGGAGCGACGCCGGTTCTCACTTCTGGCCGAACGTTCTGCCTATGGTGACTACTTGGACGCAAACAACCGCCAGGGCTCTGCGGCCGGCTACTTGGTGTCCTCTGTTGGTATCAACGACCGGGTTCTCTTCTCGTCCCGCGGCGAGCAGCTGTTCTCGAAGCTGGGGCGCTCGTCGCAGCGTCTTACACGTACGTTCATCTTGACTCCGCGAAAGTTCTACACAGTACGCGGTGATCTCCTGCAAGGTCGCTTGGTGTACACTATCGAGCGCACCATTGAGTTGGGCGCAATCTCCGGCATATCGATCTCCCCGTACAGAGACGACTGGCTGTTCCTACACACAGTTTCTGGAAACACATCGGACCTTATGATATGCACCATTTTCAAAACGGAACTCATATCACTTTTGAACAAGCCGGTGAATGTGAGTGCCAACATCCAATACATGAAAAAGCCTGGCAAGAAGGCGGTTGTGAAGTTTGTCAGAGATGCGCCTTCATCAACGTTGTTCGACGAGTACAAGAGCTCCACGATCCACGTGGGCCCGGGGCTGCCTGGCAATTCCCAACGCGAGGAATTGAGCAAGGGAAAACCCGCAGCACCAAGACCCGCCTCGAAACCAAGAGCCCCTCAGCCACGTCCGTCGTCTCACGCGGCAGCTCCGCGGGGCGGCGCGCGTGGTGGAATCCCGCAAGTCTCCGACAACTACCTGCAGACCCACGGAAAGCCTCCCACCATGCCGGCGAGAGTCGGGCCCATCGAAGCCAGACATCAGGGTTACCAAGCGCAGCCTCAGCCAGCAGCTAGCCAACAACCTGCCGCCAGCCACCAGCCAGTGCCTAACCAGTCCCAGGGGTCTTATGGGGCTCCTTCAGGACCTCCCCCACCACCTCCTCCGCCACCTCAGTCTGAGCCTTTGGCGCAAGCCTTGTATGCTTACGCCGGCACGAACCCGAACGAGATGCCATTGAGTGTTGGCCAAGTTGTCATAATCGACCAAGACTCTGGCAATGGCTGGACGCTTGCTCGCAGCCAAGATGGAAGCCAGTCAGGCTGGGTCCCCACCAGCTACATCGAGAAACAGACCGGCCAGAACGATCAGCTCGCGCGCGGACTTGCCGATGCGCTGAACCAACAGCAGCAGCAAGGGCATGCTATGGCCTCTGACCTGGCGGCGGCCCTAAGAAAATTGTAGAAAAGTATAGAACTAAGTTCAGTTTATTATTATCAGCGCGCGCGTACGTTGAGATGTGTAGCATTATTATGGCCTGCAATTTGAGAGCGGAGCGTTTCCCACTCGAGGCACACACTTCGCGCGTAATCATGGGCTGAAAGGGAAGTCTATTCTCACCGACCAGCTTTTGTGAGCTTGCAACTTTCGCTTTTGGCGCTGGTATATGGGGCATATATACAATCCTCACCACCGCGCATTTTAAATAGGTTTCGTTACGAATTATATCATGAGTATATACAAGTATAAATGACTCGGCCGCATTGGCCTTATATGAGTCAGTGAGTGAGAGTCCAAAACGGACTAACTCAGGTACCTTGCGGCTCCCGAGCCGATCAGAAGCTTGCTTGATTAATGGCCGGAGCGCACAATATATGCGTGAATTCCCAAAGACTGGCACTCATTGTGACAGGAATTTTAGGGTACCGCAGCTAGATGAAGGTATGTTCAGTGCCTCAAACTGCCCGACGTCTTCTCGCTGGCTAGGCGCGCTCTCAGCCTGTGTTGGCAACAAGATCGGTGTCTGATGGGAACCGAAGAAAGTGTTAGAGGACTGGGAAGCCACGAGTTTGAAAAGCGACAGTGCCCAATGACACTGCTATGGAGAAGGTTTCGGCCGCACGAGAGGGTAACAGCTGGTTTCTTATTGTGCCCCAACCTTGGGAATGCCGCGAGCTCTTGCGTCGATTTCGGATTGCACGGTGTCGACGGAAAAGGCGTCTGCTAGGTCTTCCTGAGCTTGCGGCTTTTGCGTAACACCCATGGAGTTGAGTTCCTTGTCGATGAGCGGCATTTTCTCGAAGGAGCATTTCGAGAAGTCGGGTCTAAGTGCCGCGACTTGCTCGGCAAAATAGCCAACGCGATCCGAGTTGTCGCAAGCCTTCGCCAACGAGAGCCAGTCGAAGATTTGCGGATTCTTGAGGGCAAGCAATCTTGACCACCATTCCTTGACCTTGTCAACGCCACACTGAGCCGTCGTCAGAGACTGAACCGAATTCAACAGCACCCTGAGCGAATCGAAGTCGAGCTTGCTGGAGTCAGCAAAATACTCCTCCTGCAAGTCCACAATGTACTGAGAGGTTGGCCAGGCCTTCGACACGAAACTCAAGACCGTGTTCAGAACGATGGCAACGCTCGGGCTCGCCGCAATGATCTTCGCGATCAGGATGCGAGCCTCCTCATCCGCGCCCTTGAACGCAAAGTGTTGGTTCACGACACACTTGAGCACCTCCGCGGTCACGTTGATGCGGTTGGCGATGTCGTGCTGTGCGTTGGGCTGGGTATCAAGCCTCTTCATGGCACGACAGTAGATGTCAACCACACCTTGCGCGTCTCCGGTGTCGCTGTAGAAATGCTGTACATATCGCGCCGCGGCGCTGGGATGCAGCTGCACGAAGCTCTCGGGCGAGGTCGCGGTGTCAAAGAAAACTTTGGCGATTCGCATGTCCGTGCACTGCGTCAAGATCTGATTGTGCAGCCGGATGATGCTCCCCGACCACTGAGCGACGTCATAATCCTGACAGATAGATGCATACATCTCCACAGCTTTGTCAAATTCCTTGAACCTGAGGTAACCCATGGCCAGCGCGTCGTCGGCAAGCATGTAGCGGCCATGTTTCTTCGTGGTGTCGCTGTGGATACGCTCGATTTCGTCCAAATTTAGCACACTCGGATCGCTCGATCGCAGGGCAGCGCTGACAACTCTTGGGTCAGTCAGTTTCTCCGCCATGTCCTCCTTCTTGCATTCATTAATGAATCGCTTCCAGATGGCCGAGGCTTGCGCGTCGTTGTCCATCGTACTGAACGCGGTCAACATGTAGCAAAGCGCAAAGTGTGAGGCGTAGCTCCTCCCAGCGAGCAGATCGTCCGCAATCTCATTCAGGTATTGGTTCAGTACGACGTTCTGAGAGCCCATAATTTGGCGCCTGATGGTCGAAATGATCGGCTTCAGCACCTTCGAGCGCAGCCGCAGTGTGGTGAGGATGGCATGTATCGGTTCGCTGGCGTTGACTTGACCGTGCTCGTCGCGGAACTTTCTGTACACTCGCATCATTTCGTGCACGCTGACGAGGTTCTGAATGTCCTTCAACGTTGGCCTGCCTTTCAGTCGATTTCTAATAGCTTTGAGCTCCTCTCGCATCTGGGTATCCGCATTGATCGTGCGATTGAGCTGAACTTTATGATGCGCATGATTGTCCAGCTTGGAGTCTGCGCCCGTGCCCGTGGTGGCACCTGGCTGCGTCGTCGTCGCCGAGCTATACAAGCGGGCACGAGCCACGCTTTGCAGCGCAGGAATCAAGGGGGATCTAAATGCTCGGTGCATTTTGGCGTCTCCCTCTCAGCTCACAATTACCGATTAACCCTTGACTGCAAAGGCCGCTTTTATGAAAGAAATTCTGAACCAATCCCAACGTGTGTATGTAAGCAGTGTTGACCCACAATCCAGATGGTGGCGGTAGGCACCAGTGCCTGCCTAATACGAAATACGGATCAATACGTCGATCGTTCGGCGCTCATGAGAGCTTCCCCAACGTCGTAAGTACCTTGTTAGTCTAATAATAGCCCGGTAGCACAATAGAGCGCGTCTGGGCGCCCATAGTGCGTGCAGCGCATTGTCAATCTCCACCGCATTTCTATCTAATTGATCTCGACGTCACTGTCGAAATACACCCTCCCCCTACACCTTGTCCTCTAGATCATGCCAGTCATTTGAGGTGCCTGAGCTGACAATGACCGCCTATGCACATTATGGCCTGTCTGGTAAGGCTTGTCGTTCAAATAGAACGTTTTAGAAAATCTCATAAACAAAAAAAGATCTTATAAAAATATATAAAGGCGGCGAACTACCAACACTACAACTTTGCCGGGCCCAAACGTCTGTCTCATTCTTCGGCGTCGGTAACGAGTTAACAATCGGAAGGAGAGCCAGTCGCAGCTGAGAAGCGCGCCACATGCTCAAAGGATGTTATCTAGTATCCGAACAGGCCGTACTGAAAAGACTCATGGGGTTCGTCAAATAGGGTGAAATCACCGGTAACACCAAATGTTGTAGCCAACGAAGGATAGACGTCGGGGCCATCCATCGATGCACGGGCATTAGCGTATCCCAGAAGGTCGTCTATTGACGCTGCAGGTCAATAGGGAGGTGAGCTTTGCCAATATTGTCGGGTGACCGAAACAGTAGAGTGAGCCGTGCCCGCCATACCTGGGACCAGCCATGGCAAGGTGGGACTTCAAAAGTGCTGAGCACTCTAATGTTTCAGATGACTATCAGCAAAGAGATCGTCGGGCGTCATCAAAACTGCTGGATGACGCGCCTTCGACAAACCTTCGGGTAACGCATTAATGTCCGTGGTTGTGCTAGGTTCGAATGTAAAGCTCGAGGATTTGAAAGGATCCTCGACCGCAAGAGCATCGTCCTCTGGGGAAAAGGGCGGCAGGAATTCTCCCTCCTTCTTGACGAAAAACGCCTCCGGACTAGCGCAATCTTCTTCAAGGGATGGAGCCGGGGAGCCCGACATAGGGAAAGAGTCCTCGAGTAAGTCACGAGCACCCCCGCCAATCATAGTTCCGGCAACGGTGCCGTCGATGGGGGGGTTGCTCGGTTGGGGTATGTGTTTGATGGAGTCCAAAGATGAGACGTCGCCGGAGCCCTTGGCCATACGGATGGCGGCTTCCAGCTGATCGACCCGAGCCATTAGCATGTCGTAGTTCGACATTTGGCATCTCAAAATACGATTGTCATCTTCCAGGGCCTTGCACTTACCCTCAAGTGCCTCCAAGTACGCTCTCTTTTTCTCGCGCGACTGGGAAGCAGCCTGTCGGTTCCTCAAGACTCTCTCTAGTTTCCGTTGTGCCTTCTCCTCATCGGTCTTAGCTCTCTTGCCTCGCGGAAGCCGCGAGTTTTTCTTCGAACCTGCATTCGAGTCCTGCTCGAAATCGTCACAAGGACGTTTCAGACACCCTGGCGAGGAATGATTGGATGAGTCCTCCTCATCGTAATGTTCGCATAATTTGAATGGAGCAGCGTCACTCACCTCCGACTTGACAACTGGCTCTTGCGTCACACTCTGACTGAGGGGTTCCATGTTAATATTCCGCGCTATAAGTTGTTCACTTTCGCGAGTGTCTGTTAGATTGTTCTTGTTGAAAGGGGATGGACGTTCTGGGGTAGTGAGGCGGTGGGACTTATATAACACACTCGTGGGCATTCTTACATAACTCAGTGATTAAAAGCTAATGCAATTCTGAGGCGAGGACGCGCTGACACAGCCGCAGTGATTAAAATTGAGGTGATACGGAACCCTAGTGCGAACGGCCGTCCAACGCACAAGAAGGCTTAAATGGGGTAGGGGGTCACGAAGCCGCGCGGGCGGTTACGGGGGTGGCTTAGGCTGCTCGGCCACCGCGCACATATAAAACAAATACATGCATTCACGTAACAATAACGCACTGTAGCTTGGTGTCTGAATAACTCGGTTTTTCGAACAACTTATCGAGTGGTGAGAGCTCAGTGGGCATGTCGAATGAGAAGTCGGGACGCCCGTGATTAATCCCGAGCTTTCTGGGCTGGGGCGGTTCTAGGTCCAAGGGCACGATAATTGGGGTCTTTAAATTTAGCAACAGCTGCTAGCACGCGTTCAGTACAGCCATATGCACGCATGTGGTCCGCCCGCGTGAGCCCGAAAGCCCCCCCCCCCCTCCTCCCTCGCCTGAGATCTGGGAGTTGCATCGCCCCTACTCCCCCTAAGATCATCGATCATACAGCAACAGCAATTAAGAGAACCAAATACTGATGCGCCGAGCGTCTACGTGTAACTCTCACGAACGAGGCTTTAGGCTCTAAGGAAGCGACAACTTACAAGTGAAACTTTATTCAGGACAATGTGGACCAAATAATTATAGCGTGTCCCCCTTAGTTGGGCTTACTCCATACCCTCACCAACGCGGCCTTCTGAAAATTGCAGAGGCGTAGGGGGCGTGCTTAGCTTAGGGGAAGTGTCTATGATGCGATCACGTGGCTTTGTTTACACTCGCTCGTCGCGCGCTCGCAAGTCCACCATATTAAGAAAAAACACACGATCGAAAGAGGCTAGAGCGAGTGAGACAATTGATCCGCGTGATTTCAATCATTGAAAATTACTCTCGAGGTTCTTCCGTACGCTACTCAGGGCGAGCCCAGGCAACGAGACAAAGTGCCAGTGAGTGAGGCTGAACGGCCGGCATCCACCCCACGCCGGGCTCTCCTACATATATGAGCAGCTCAGCGTCCAGCCTCGAATACAGCTCCAGTGTCTCGTCGCTTGTAAGTCTCATCAGATACGGCCGTTATGATTACCAGAATAGAGACTCGTTGGCCTCCCATGGTGATTCCGGGGGATCGAGAGTCGCTGATCATTCGGCTTCGCTTTCGAACGCAGCCGTAAGCCCCGCTGGACTACAACATGAGGACACAGTTGAGGCCGTCCTGGTCGCCGACGATATTTCCGTGGGTCTGAGTTTACTAGACGAAAGTGACACCAGCAGTGCAACGGGTGAATTTCGCGCCGCTGCTTTTGACGACAATCCTCTCAGCCTAGACGACGGCAAGCGCGACAAGCTCTCCGGCGGCAACGAAAGCTCCAGCAGCGTGAGCGGAACCACAATTTACTCGGATGCCCAGGAACGTTTGGATGAGCGGGCCGTGCATAACGATGATGAGAGAGAGGCGGCGCGGGTCGCTCCCTCGAGCTCTGGTCTGGTCGCAGTCACGCCCATTCGGGCATCAGTACGCGACTCCTTCGTGTTCTCGTTTGCGGACCGGAGCCGAGATGCTCTCAACGACCCCTACCAAGTGTACGCGAGTAGTGGCGGGGCTCATCGGCACTGGGCGAGTGGCCCGAGCAATAGCCATGGGGCCGGCCACGGGGCCGGCCATGGGGCCGGCTATGGGGCCGGCATCGATAGCAGCGGCGCTGAGACGTCCGCCGTGACCTCGACTTATCGCTCGTCTCCGTTCACGCCGCGGCTGCGACGAAGCCCCGGCATCTCGGCAGAGGTCTATACCGATCGCGCCGGCCGTGGTGCGGCCACGACGCACAACTCGAGCCCGGCGCAGGCGAGGCGGATGGCCGGCCAAGATAGCTCGGCTAAATCGACACGTTTGGCGACGGCTGATGTGCCGCTGCCGCAGAAAGCCGCCCGGCGGCCACTCGCCTCCATAGCGAACCTGCCCAAGTTTGCGCGGCGGCCGCATAAACCAAAAGACAACGATGAAGACGCCAAACTGACCGAGCGCAGAGACCGACGGCATCCGCCTCGACCAGGGCAGTCAAGACCAAACATGAGGCTTGTATTTGGGAGGCCACGCGACAACTCGTCGACGTCCAGCACCAACTCACAAGCCACATTCGACGGCCATCTTCTCCCCGACCGCCGCGTGCGCGACACGCCCCCCAGCTTCATAAGACGCTCGGGCCCGCTGGCGAACGTAAAGCCGCCCGTGCTGGCGGGGCTGCCCCGGGCCCCGTATATACCCACCACTCGCGCCTTCTTGAAAAGCACGCGGCCAGGCGCCAGCCAGCACGATGTTTGGGGCAGAAAGAGGGCTTCCTGGAAACACTCGATTCTGCTGCTGATCTGCTGCGCTGCGTTCCCGCCCCTGTGGCTCCTGCTAGGCGTGGGATACTTCGACCATCTAACCGGGACCATCTCACCCGCCGTCAAGCTGGTGGCCCTGGCACTGGTGGCCTTCACATTAGCAGCTGGCACTGCTCTCGTGATCGTATTTTCTATCGTGCGCGTTTAGCATCGAACTTATTTATTAGATACACTCTCATTCTACTGGTCTTCTCAGATACATGGATCGCTTACGAGTCGCAGGCGACTGGCGCCTGGGTCAGGCGCCACGCTCGGTCGGGACCCGGCCTGTCCTTTACCGAGCGATCCCTGCCCCACCTCCCGCGGCTCGCACCTCCGCCGCGTGCCTACATACACACTTACACACACGCCCTCTCTCACACACGCACACGCACACATGAATTCGTATGCAGACCGCGGATTTTCAAGCTGCGCGTCACTCGGTTGACAAATCAAGGCGTCGCCTCCCCGGATTTCGCGCGCGCGTCCAGCATTAGATTGCTTCGTGACCAGGGCCAAAGCACGTCCTGAGGTTCCTTCAATGTAGTTCAGGTTCTGATTTAGTTAGTTTAGTCGTTCTGTTCTGTCTGACCGCGGCGCGCCGACCCGCCTAGACCTGCCTCCCGCACACCCGCCCTTACAAATGGGAGCGCCCTTTCGTTCAACGCCGCTCCGATAGTGGTACCGTGCATACCAACCCTCGACACTCCTATCGCTCTTAGAACAGGGCGGCACCCCTCAGGTAAGAGCCTCCTCCGGTGTCAAGCTGTCAGGCGATTCGTCGAAGAGCAAAGACCTAGCCCAAGCCTTACCCTCCTTCTCCACGCCTGGGTGGGTGCGCTCTACTTACACTGTCGAGGGCGTGAGCGTTCTCTACTATGGGAAACACCGTCACCAAGGAAAGCGGGGGCGGCTGTGCGGACATTGAGAGGACAAGGGAGGATCTCAGGGCCACCGGCCACCGTCCAATAGACCGCGATGCTGCTGCAAACCAATGCGGCAACTCGACGAGCCAGCATGGCTCGCGATCGCGCAGCAGTCGCCATCACCACCACCACCACCATCACCAGCACGGCTCGAAGCACGCAAAGCCCAAACGCGAAGGCTACGAAATGGTAATTGACCCGAACGAGACGGTTGACGGAGGTTATTTATTTCCACAGGGCGTCTACCACGGTGGGCAGGACTTCAAAGTCTCTGTGGTACGCACTATGATCATCAAGCGCCGCCTCGCGCCCTTTTACAAGGGCCTTGACTCCGTCGAGCCCGAGTGGACGGATGACGAGCTACTAGAATACGTTCAGTGCAGCGTGCAGGCCAAAGGCCCACCAGGCCCTGACCAGCCAGGACCCCCCACTCAAAAGCAGCAGATCTGGCTGTATCGCAACGTTCACGAATGCCCCATCTGTTTCCTTGTTTATCCACGCCTCAACGAAACGCGATGTTGTACCCAAAGCATATGCACGGAGTGCTTCGTGCAAATCAAGCGCAATCCACCACACCCGCCGTATACCACAACGGCGAGCACCGAAGCCACAGACGTGCTCGACCTGCTCTCTGAGCCCGCGGCCTGCCCATATTGCGCGCAGCCAGACCTCGGCGTCATTTTCGAGGCCCCACCATTCGAGTGGGGGATGCCATCAGGAAGCGACTCCTCCTCCGCTGGCGCTTCCTCGAACGAGTCTGCGTCCTCTTCAAGATCGTTCACACCACCGCGCCAGGGAAGCAGCGCCGCAGCAAGGCCACGGAAGCCATCCTTGCCAGCCTCCCACCCGACCGTGGTGACTATCGACATGATTCGTCCAGATTGGGAAGAGAAGCTTGCCTCGGCCCGCAGACGGCTTGCGCGCAAATCCGCGGCCGCCCGCGCATTGCATCGCTCGGCGCTACTCCCACACGATCACGCTAACACATCGAGCGCGAACATGGATGGAGACGTGGTAGAGCCCACGCACCCCAGTTCCCCCTGGTCCAGCTCCCCGTGGTCCTACGCAGAATCGTCCTCCATGAGCGACGTCATCCAGGCAAGCCGCTCAATGAGCGCGTCACAGACGCGCGCGCTGGAGCGCCGCATGATCGACGATGCCATAAAGGCAAGCCTTGCCCAACAATAGCATATCCTCCTTCTGGAGTCTTGCCGTCCGATAGCTGCTCTACCCATTTTGCTCCCTTTAGCCATATCACACGGATCTTACTGCTCTGCCCTTCTGCCTGCGTTTGCGAGTAACGAATACCATCAAGCCTGGACTCATGGATGTCCAACGATTCCCTCTGCTTTCTCTAGCAGTTGAGGAGTCTCCTGCGCAGACATGCCTCGAGGCGAATGGTAGAGACTCGCAGTGGTGCCTAAACAGGAAGCGCAAGTCGCTTGGCTAGATAAAACTACATACATCATTCGCCTTTCATTAGCTCAGCGAATTCTGAGGTAGATGCTCGCTGGGGGCTGACTCGGGTGGCTAGGCCCTACACACCCTCACTTGTGCTCTTTCTGTGGTTGATCGTTTAACTCAGGTTTCTGGGAGAAAGGCTCCCCCATTGACTGACTCGAGTTCTGAGCTCAGCTCGCGTATCAGCGGACTCTACGCCTCACAGTGCGGTCGTGTGAGGGTTGCGCGCTTGTGTATCCCTGCTGAGCCCCTAGTCTGGGGAACCAGCAAGTGATGACGACTAACACCATTAGTTACCTCAGTAGCCTCCAGCAGTGCTATCTCTCCGTAGCAGCGCTCCCCTTGGAATGGGAAATCCCAGAACAAGATCGTCGCCAGTGCGACCTTCCATGGCCAACTTCTAACACCATCAACTTTTTTTGACAGTTGACTATCGACCTTCAAACAGTATAAGCGGTGACAAAATTGGCAATATATTCAATCTAGCAGCTTCGGGGCCTGGTGAAAAATGCAGCTTTAAAACAACCTGTTCAGAGAGGTCAACCTCGCCAGTGGCTGTCGTCTCAACGTGGGACGCGTAGAATCATAGTCCTTATTTAATGCTATGTAGACAGAATCTTTTACTGATCACTAGCGCCCAAGCTACGCCTCAGCATGATTCGAAGATGAGATCGACTTACTTCTTTAAGTTCCTTTGGAGCTCAACAGTCTTGAATGTAAAAAGTTTAACGTGACTTCAGAACCCCGCGGTCTTTCCAAATTTGATAGCGCTCGTCTTACAACAACTGAAGGTTCATTAGCTGCCAGTGTATCACGTGCCGATAAGTCTGCGAGCCGCGACAGAAGGTGCGTTGACTGAAGGTAAGGCGACTGTGCCCGAGCCGTTAAAGTACGTTCGAATTCGAATAAACATCAGTGCTAAACTAATTAAACGCGTTTTTAGAAGATGGAGCAAGTCAGCTGGTGAGCAGACACAATTGTGGATTGTTCCCACTTGATGATAATCCTAGTGAACATGTGGTCGCCTATCTGCGCGTCACCTCACATCGCACAAGTGCAAAGCTTTGATCATCAAGTAATCTCATTTGTGGCTTACTCTCTGTCCGCCTATAAAGCGCGAAGTTTATATAATATTGGTCGAGCGGGCCGCAAGCAGAACGGCTGCTGCGTCGCTCGCTAAGATAACTGCTGTTTTGGAGAGATTCTGCTATCAAGCAGTTGTTTAGTGCACACTCGTCCGATGCTTTTGAATGGACCCGCTGGTCACATATAGAAGTCCTACGGACGTCGGTCTCCCCGAATAGTCTCGTGCACTTCAGTTCTTACTATGAAATCGGTCACGTGTATACCGAGGGCAATCGGCACCGTCAGCGTGATATGTCGACAAATGCACAACCCGCAGTGGCGACACCGCGCCGCAAGTTGGACAGAGCGTAGCTCCGAACGCCTAGTATCTCCAGGTTTGTCTAAAGACTCGAGCTAACAGGACCTTTTGCGAATAATGAAGGCATACGTACACGACAATCTGCCTGGGGACCAGCGAGACACACACGACTCGGGTCAAATTGTTTCTGTGGAGGCTCTTCGTGAATGTGGAGTTTTCTTTCAGCATATACCGAAGCTGGAGGACGTAAATGACCTCGCAGAGCGTCGTCACTACAAGAATCGTGACGTCGTCAACGTGACTGAGGAAGGACTAGGCGGCAAAGACCTTTATGATCAGAAACTCAAGGTATTCTACGGTGAGCATCTTCACGAGGACGAAGAGATTCGATATGTACTCGACGGAGAGGGCTATTTTGATATACGTGACCGTGCGGACCGATGGATCCGGATACTTATCGAAAAGCATGATCTTTTGATCGTGCCGGCGGGTATCTATCATCGCTTCACTCCCACGCGCCGCGATTACATCAAAGCTCTACGACTCTTCACGGACGAGCCAAAGTGGGAGGCGAAGTCGCGGCCTGCTGCGGACAGTCTTCCAATCCGAACGCAGTACTTACGCGCCGCGTGAGCTTCGCTTAAATGAGGCTGCCTTATACTCCTCAGTAATTACATAACCCTCACTTGTATCCTAATATCTGCGTGTTGGTGTTCTCATAGACTATATTTTCGCACGGAGAGACAGAAACATGCTCTCACTACGGCGCCTCACTACGGCACCTCAGAGAACGTCATCGCAATTATGCCCCACCACTGGGCGCTCAATTGAGTCAAGCTCGCCTCCTCAGTATGGTCAAGGACAGAGAAAGTTGTAACCAAACCCGTGCGGCTGAATGCGTCTCCACTGGAATTTAGCGAAGCGCTAAAAATATGCACTTGCGATAAAATCGCTCACATGGGGTCTTCCACACGTAAACTCTTAAAAGTTGTGCCTTGAGCCTTTTGACTACTGGGCATGACTCAAAACCAGTGGGCTATGAAGTCCCAACCCAATCATATAGTCAAATAGTAGAATTATGGCGCTAAGTTGGTTTGAATCGGCTGCGAAATACAGGGCAACGCTGCGTGTTAACTCCTAGAAAGCCACAGTCCTCAGGACACGGCAATAACAACGAGGCAACATGCAGCTTTAACCTGATGTCTGCACTGAGCCGCACGGGATGCAGGGTTGCTTAGTCACGCGGCGAGAGCGGTTTATGCACTTCTCACATATTAAGCACGCCACGGTTAGGAACATTATTCCCATGGGCAGCGCTAAGGAAGGCTGCTATAGGACTGATATTCTCGAAAAAAGGCTGAAGTGTGTAAAAGACAAAATTAAATAAATACGACCTCGAAATTATTTGACAGCAACGAGGAGATCTAGGCTAGAGAAAATGCGCGCAAGCTTACATCAGATTGAGGTTTTGCAAGAAGCCACACACAATCGGATCCTGTAGGGCTGCGGCGTTATGTAAGCCATATGCAGATATGAAGACTCCTGGTTCTCGGATGGAGTTCGCGAGGCGAGCCAGGGCCCGTCAGATATAATAATGAATCGCAGAGCACTAGATCATAGATTTGTAGGATCTCAAACACATCAAGAGTGATTCTATCTGATTTTCACGACTTTCCGACTACCTCGATTGGTTTTCTAGGACTGTTATCAGCTTCTATCAGGTCTCCTGGGCCACATATGGAACAGTTGGTCTTCTCAGGTTACGGGTCCGCGCACTGGACCATCTTGTAGGGTTGAGTAGTGTAGAGGTGGAGCTCGTTCGGGTCATATTACTAGAAGGCTGTTTATGATTCTCGTTTTTTAACGCTGGAAGCAAGCGAACTTGAACTCCGATAGGGGTCGAAGTAACTTTTCAGGTCCTTGCGACTACCCATCGTCGGAACTCCATGCTGGATCGTCTAGGCTCACATCTGGGAGCGGGACCAGGCTCAGTTGATGGGCGGAACGGCGCGCTCACTTCTGTGGCGCGTGGCGCTCAGGTCTGTGACTTGAACCAACAAAGCTCCAGCTCTGGGGATAATTCTCCCAGCTCCGACGGAAGCGAATGCATGCCGCAAAAACGATCATCAAGTCGTATGCGCCACCGTGAGAATCGCACTAATAGTGAATCTGGTAATCGAGGTAGATCCAAGGTGAGATCTAGTACCTCAAACCGAAAGCATGACCATTCAACGCAACAGGAAGGCCCACTTATTGCGTCTTTCAATGCGCAAGGAGAAGACCAAGCTGAACTTCATCGTAGATCTGCAGAGTCAGAAGAAGTTTTGATCGGGGCTCACGGCTCAACTGACAATTCTGCGGCGCCGATACCTATGATCAAGCAGGTAGCAGATCATTCGGGATCAAATGCTAGCGAAAACCCAGTGCCCGCTAAAGGCCCTTTGAAATTTAAAGGGCAATTACTTGGTCCTATGGAGCCAATGGAGCCTATGAAGACTCGCAACCAGTATGCGTACCCCGCCAAGTCAAATAATCGATACTCGGGCCCTTCATTTCCAGGTGTGCAAGATGACGTTCATGATTTTGTAAGCCCGTCTAGCTTGACATCCCCTGCATATGCTACTAACAGGGCAATTATCAGCTACCCAAGGGAAAGAGCACCTGTCGAAGAAGGGCACAAGAGCCTACCATCTCTCTCTGAAGACAGCAGACTTGCTAATGCTATGGCGGCTGACTGCCAATCCAACACAGGTGATGAGCCAATACCTATAGGCTATCGAACCGACAGACCCAACGAGTATTTGAACAACATGCTCGCTGATATGTACGCGCAGTCTGCTAGTCCACCATCACTGGCGTTTCAAAATGCAAACTCACGAAATAGAGTCCAATCAGATGGAAGTTTGGGGAACTACAATAAGAGACTGTCCCAGGACGTCACTTTTGAAGCGCTGCAACGGTCGTGTGGGCCACCCCAGTCACCCGGGCTTCCCGCCTCCTGGTTACCTTGGCCCATTGCCCAGAACCAGCCGCGGCAACCAGCAGTTGCAGCCAAGTATCAGCCCTTAGACTCCCCTCCCAGGCCTCTCAGTACACAACCGAAACCCTCAGGCAAGCAGCAAGCTGGCTCACATGTTCACAATGGCCAGGCTGCCAATCGTCAGTATGATGCGAATGATTCCAATTCTCGGTTTGGCGGTTGGATGCCCAGCGCTCCTCGTTCTAACGCTTCAGGATTGGCTATACATGAAGCGGGCCGCGATCACGTCGCACCTAACAACGTGCCCCAAGATAAGTGTACCAGAGGCAATGAGGGCCACTCGGCCTCCAATCCCGCTCCCGGGAGCAACTCCGCCGGGCATCTCGATAGTGGACGAGGTTTCGCTGTCACCCCCGAGTCGAGTTCGTATTCGCGCATCATTTCCCTCCACCCGGGGCATTCTGGCGAAATCTTACCCCAAGGAGCAACTCCTGCAAATGGTTGGCCACAGGCGGTCACCACGACTGCTTATCCCATTTTAATAAGTGCCCCCACTTCGGGGCCACCTTCCGTGCCGCCTATGTTTCAAGTGCCTACGGCGTCAACTCCCCCCGCGGCGGCCACAATAGCTCCGGCTCATCCATCTAACGACGCTGGTCTAGTCTACAATCCACCCCCTCTACAAACCGAGGACCGAGTTTACAAATGCTCCTTTCCTGGTTGTGAATGGTCTTTTGCACGTTCGAGCGATCACAAACGTCATGTCAGATCTCACCAGAAGCCCTCCTTACGATGCCCCTTCTGGGAGCTGGAAGCGAACTGCAATAGAAAGGGTGGCATGTTTTACCGCCTGGACGTTTTGAAGCGTCATCTGCGCTTAGTCCATCTGAATCGTCCTGTGGATGGGTCGAAGGAGGGCGGACACTGTCGAGTCTGCAATCAGAAATTTGAATACACTCGCGATTTCATAGAGCATTGCGATGAGTGTGCGAAACGCGCTCTTGCGGCGCGAACGACATGCCACGACAGCTGTCATGGTCATTGAACCGGCCCTCGCTACCAGGCGAGCTGGCTCGCTCTGGGAGCATTCAGCTCTGAGATCAGCGTTCGGACTGTGTCCTTTTCTACCTGCTTGGTCTACTTTTTATGAAATTTTTTTTTATTTATTGCACCTTCGTGCTCTTAGCATCTAATTTATGTCTCCTAATTATGACACATATATTATCACCCTCAGCCTTGAGAGACCACACCAAAGATATAACCTTAGCTCAACTCATTTGGGCTCCCGGACCCCACCCAGTCCCATCAAAAAAGTATTTGATCACAAGCTAGCAAACATTTCATTTACATTAAAAGTGGTCAACACGTACAATGAAAAAACAATGGCCTATCTCGCCGGGGAGGGGGGCGCGCTGACATTACAAGCATGTGAAACGAAGGGAGCTTGCGGTGGGACTCAGAGCAGCTTGGCTTCAGAGCATGCCAAGCCGATATATACCTCACTACCGGTGCGTCAGAATATAACAAGAAACTGAGCGCTTTACTCACTCATACGACAGCCGTTAAAATTGTGACACTTTTGAGTAACTCGGCATGCAGAGCGGCAAGCAACCCTTGCCGCGACACAAACAAAACATAGGATCGAGGCGGGGAAGGGGTGACGGGTGCTTTGTTTGTCCTGCCCCGTGCGCTCGACCGTCTCAGGTCGGACTCTTCAACGAGTCAATTTACCACCTCCTGCATCCGCAGTGAACACTATATGAGAGAGCTACAGGTCGTGCTTTTTGGCGCCAGCAAGTCAGGCAAGTCCCGGCTCATTTGCCGGTATCTCGAGAATACGTTCAGCCATATATACGAGCCGACAATCGAGGAATTGTACAAGAGGGAAACCAAGGCTGAAGGTCGACTCATATCACTTCAAGTCCTTGACACACAAGGAATAGAGCAATTCCGCGCCATGCGCGACGCCTACATCGCCAATGGCAACGCCTTTGTTCTGGTGTATGACACCACGGATGCGTCGAGTCTCCGCGAGCTCGCCGATGTGAGTGAGCGCATTTTACACAACAAACCCGCGAGTACGCCAATGGTTGTTGCAGGCACGAAATTTGAGACACATGGTGCCGAAGTCACTTCAACGAAAGCTGTAAAGGCGGGAGGAAACCTCGCGGCCACCCTGGACAGACCGCATGTAACGACTAGCGCCAAGGAGAACAGAGGGGTTGACGCAATATTTGAAAGCCTTTTCAACCAACACATGATGATTGATTCCAAAGGACTCGCCGATGCAGACACGGCCTCTACCACGATGTCTAATGTTTCAATTGATGGCTGGCTGCACACTCAACAGGACCACACAACTACGCAGGAACAGCAACATCAACCTTCGCTGAAGCAATCCATGCTCAAACTCAAAAGGTCTATGGCCAAGCTGCGGGGCTCTAAGTCTGTGCGCAACATCCGCAAGGCCTTCTCTACGGCCTCATTCATCCGCACGAGCGGCTCTGCTTCGTCCTATGGCACACTTACCGAGGCAACTGGATACGGGCGAAACCCTGCAGACCGGACCCGTGCCCCCAGATGCGAGGCGAGATCTAGAGGCGGCGACGGCAATCATGGAGAATTTTCGCCAGTGCGACTCGAAGAGTTGGATCGCCTAGACTACAACACGGTCACGCAGAACAAACTATCGGAGGCACCTCAAATTCTTGACGTTAGCGGAATTCCCACGTCACAAACAAGGAGGGCCGCACGGTGCCTCGTGATGTAGGTACGCCGCTATTGGCTCTCTGCCGCCACAAATTCTTCAAAAGCACGTGACCAAACGCATGCCGCAGGATGGGCTTTTGGGCGAGTGAGGCGCCAGTCCTTGCCCTTGCGCTCGTCCAGGTCCCGCTGAGATTACCCAAATGGTGAATGCCCTTAATTTATTTTTGCTTCAATGTATGCGAGGGTACGTTGCGATCGGCAGACGAGCCCAGCAATACCGGAACCCGTGGCCCGCCTAATATATACGGGATAGGGGGATCCCCCCCGAGGATTATTGGCGCCTTATTTATTTAATAATTAAACCTAGAAAACCTGCATGCTCAAGCCTCCGAATCATGACGCCTTTGCGAGGACTGCAAGGAGCAAAAAAAATCAGTGATGTGGTCTGGTCCTGAGTGGAATTCACCGCCGCATTCTGCATTCCTCCCTTAGGTCACTCTTTGAGAAATCCCAAGAAATACCCTCAACCCCTAACGCAAAGGAAAGGCCTGAACACACCGTTAGCCTGAAAGACTAATTTGTATAGGGTGGACGCACCTAGTACCCTAAGCAAAGGGTAGCAACCCAAACCATTGCAGGTGAGTATATATCCTCCGGCGGCCCTCCAAGCTCTTCCGGGACTTCTTGTTCGTAGGCTTGTTCCAGTATTATTTTTCGGGTAATCTTTTGAAGACAGCGCATTCGCGGCCTCGCCAGACTTCCTTTCAACCACACTAGACAATGATCTCGCAATTAGCGCTGCTGGCCCTTGCTGGCGCCGTTGTCGAATACGACTTCCGCGTGAGCAACAGCTACGACCTCGCCGCTGCCGGCAAGAACGTCGAGCACGGCAACCATCTTTCGCGCCGCGCCGCGCACGAGCATAAGGGAGGTAAGTCGAAGAACGACACGGTGGCCCCCGTCATCAACGCCACTTTGTCCTCGAGCTACAACTTCTACTACGGTGATCTCCTTGTCGGCCAGCCCCCGCAGAAGCTCGAGGTTCTGCTCGACACTGGCTCGCCTGTGTCCTGGCTGTACGGCCCGCAGGGCTCGTACAAGAACGCGTCCCGCTTCTTCCCCAACAAGTCCATCACCTACGAGGCTGACAATACCAGCTTCAGCGCCGAGTACGGAAGCGGCATCTACCTGGGCCACTGGGGTTCGGATCTTGTTGCCGCCCCGCAGTTTGTGGCCTCGAACCTGACGCACAACGTTACCTACAACTTCACCGGTAACCACTCTGCGAATTACACGAGCAACTTCACCTACAACGGCACCATTTACAACCTCACTTGGGACATTACGAACAGCACGCTGATCAACGCCACAGCCTTTAATAACTCTGCGTTCAACGCCTCGCTGTTCCACAACTCGAGCGCCGGCTCGAACCGCACGAACATCTCGATCCTTCCGTTCTCGGTTCCCTTCCAGTTCGGTCTGGTCTCTAGCTACCAGACGGCTGCCGGCGCCCCGGGCCTCCTTGGTCTGGGACCTCACATCGAGGGTGCCGGACCCAAGGGCTACCTGAGCTTGCCCGAGGCCTACAAGCGCTACAACGTCACCACTTCTTCTGCGTTCAGCGTCTTCCTTGAGAAGGACAAGGGTCGTTTCCTGTTCGGCGGCGCCGACCTGAAGTACGCCCAGCTGCCCTTCTACCGCTACAGCCCCTCGCAGTACTTCAAGAACGAGACTGACGCTCCCACCGCCTGGACCGTGACGCTCGACTCGGTCGCCTACAAGGGCAAGTACAACTACTCCATCAACAACACCGCCACGCTCGACACCGGCTCTCCCGTCAGCTTGGTCCCTGGCGAGATCGTTGAGAAGCTCGGCAAGGCCCTCAAGCTCAAGAAGAACGAGAAGTACAACGCGTACTACAGCAAGGACGGCAAGCTTCCCAAGGGTGAGGTCGAGATCAGCATCAACGGCGGTCTGGTCATCTCTGCCGAGATCTCGAGTCTCTTCGTCCCTGGCCACTACATCTGGCTGGACGACGGCCCCAAGAACGTCTCCGCTCTTGGTCTGCTCGGCTCGACTTCTTATCTCCTCGGCGACGCCTTCTTCCGCAACACCTACACCGTGCTGGACCCCTCGAACGGCGACGTCCTCGTTGCCAAGCGCAGCAAGGCTCTACTGAACAGCACCAACAGCACGAACGCGACGACCGTTGTCCCCATCGACAAGCTGCTGAAGAACCGCACGGCCGTCATCGATGTTGCCGCCCACATCAAGCCCAAGAACAGCTCGAAGACCACGAGCAAGAAGGGCGTCAGCGAGTTCAAGACCGCGACGAACGTTGACAACGCCTACGTCGGCACGGTGGACGCTGCTCGCGCCGCAGGCGTGCAGGCCGACGCCTCGGGCTCTGCCACGAAAAAGTCGGAGAAGAAGTCTTCTTCGACCAAGTCTAAAAACGGCGCTGCCACGAACGGCGCCTCGATGACTCTGCTCGCGGCGGCTGCTGCTCCCTTCCTGCTGCTCTTGTAGATTACTAGTTGACACAACTTCATTGATACCCCCCCACTCTCACACAGCACAGCACAATGCCTCACCACGCTACAGTTTGCGGCCGCGCGTCCGCTAAGTCAACGACTCCACCCCCTTAGTATTGCTGACGGCGCTCGCGCTGCAGCTCTGCGAATACATTAGCAGCTTTATCTTACCCCTCTTTCTAATTTGGATGTAGTTCGCCTGTATAAAGTGATCTTCCTGCCGCCCGCTCGCTTTTTAACTATGCACGTGTGGCCTGGCTGCGCGGAACGCACGGTGAAACACCGAGCGCCCGCGTGCCACGATCGAAGCGTGGCAGAACCCCGAACGGTCCCGGAATAGCCCTGGCCAATATACACGTGCTTAGCTGGCTGGGCAGCGCGGGCCGCCTGGAATCGTCTGCAGCCAGGACCGCTGCGCGCGCGCATGCAGCAGGCCCAGTTCAAGGCCGAATTCGAGCGCCGGCTCCAACGCGTCGAGAAGTCGTGGGCGGAGGCCAAAACGGGGCCAGACGGCGCGCTGGCGGAGATCGACAACCTCAGACAATGTGTGAGGGAACGGCTTGATGCTCTGACTGCTCACGACGTGGAGAAGTACGAGAAAGAGCTCCAGCGAGTCCGCGAAGCTGTGTGGGCGCAACAACGCCCAGGCCGATTCAAGTTCAAATCCTCCCGGTTCCAGCCCAAGCGTAACAGCGAAAGCACGCGGCCACTAAGCCCGGCTGTGGCGACAACGGCTGCGCCAAAACGATCGGTGAGTCTCCTTCTCCACGAAGAAGAGGCGTCTCTGAATCTGGACGAGCTCGAGAGATCAGTGGTTGTTGCAAGACGAGTCCAGGGCGCCGCCTACATCAACAATGTCGAACGCTCGCGGATCTACGTCAATTGCCAGCAGTGTCGGCTCCACAACTGCCATTCGGTCGAGATATACCTAGAAAGTTGCCAGCAACCTGTCATCGAAGAAAGCGACAACATCACATTCATGGTTGCTGGGCTCGATGAGGTGACTGTACACGATTTCAGCCACATGGACCCCTCGGCGGTCCAAAAGAACTACAAAGTGCAGTCTGTGAGGGCTTCAGAGTGGAGAGAACTCAGTTCATTCTCGCAGGCCGAGGTGGAAGAGCTGAGAACGGATCTCCTCAGCTCGACAACTTCAGGTGGTCACGACGTAGAGCTAGCCCAAATAAATAAATAATTTAATTAGAAAATAAAAAAAAGTGAGGAGAGCACGACACAGGGGTTGTTTGCCCACAACCATGTAGACCCGCGCGAACACCTCAACTCGCCTGCTCGACCGGCGCCGCGCTCTTCGGCTCGTTCTCATCGCGTGGGGGAGGCACGAACCAAGGAATCCGTCCCCGGTTGAAATCGTTCAGGACCGACTTGGCCACAGTGGGCTCGTCGGGCTCCCCACCTTTGAGAAGCTTGCCTGTTTTCCGCGCAATCATCTCCAAGAAGTCTGCAGAGTTTGTCCAGCCCTTGATCTCGTAGGTGCGCTCGAGATATTTCCGTTCGCAGCGCTCCAACAAGGCGGGGATGAACTGCTCCGGATGCGTCACGTTTTCAACGCGCACGACTCCCTTGAACAGGATATCGGCCTCGGAGTCCTTGAGGCTCGGGGGCACGATGCCCGGACAGTCGATAAGAAATATCCTTTTCATAAGGGTGATATACTGCCATACCTTGGTCTCTCCCGGAATGGGTGCCACATTGCAGACCTTCTTGCTGCGCAGTGTATTGATGATCGAGGACTTTCCCGCATTCGGATAGCCAATCAGACCGACGCTGATCTGCTTGCGATCTTTGTGCAGGGCCGCGAACTGCCGCAGCACATTGATCAGACTTCCCTTGCCAAACGAGTTCGTAATCGACGCATGGAATGCGAGTGTCGGGTAGTCTTTCGAGAGATGCTTGACCCATGCTGCCTGTATTAAAATGGTTAGTATTCTGCCACAAAGCGAGAAAGAAAGTGAGTTTGAGCATGTACGGTTTCTACTAAGAGAACGGCAGGGAAAGAGTCTCGCTAGGAGGGGCCATTCTCTACTCTAAAAGAAACCGTTGCAAACATCCAGAGAAGCCCAGAACGGGCTCCCAAGGCCCAGATGCCTGCTTACTCTCCCAAAGTTGTAACAGGTAAACAAACATGGAAGCCTGAATCCTTGACTTAACGATGGGATATTGGTTTTTGATGGTTTTGTACTTACCGAAACCCAAGTGGGAACAAGATCACACTTGTTCATCACAAAGATGAGATGTTTGTGGGGAGCTTCCTTCTTCATGTATTGCTCAACGCTTCGACACCTCGTGCCAAGAGGGTCGCGCGCATCTAGAACATGTATCACGACATCACTAGAATCAATGACCTTGTAGAGTTCGTTCCAGATGCGCTTCGACTGCCCCTTGGAGAAAATCGAGTCTTTGTTGGCCATAGAGTACTCTTCCTCTTCCGCCTGCTCGCTGACTCTCTCCTCATACATGTTCTGATCATGGCCCACTTCAGCGGCCAGACTTTCCAGATCGGATACCACCACCCTTGGCTTCTTACGCTGCTGCTTCGGCCCAAAAGTATTGGCATAGCTCTCCGTCTCCGTGATATCGAGCGTGGGCACTTTGGTGGTCTCCTCAACAAGCGACATTGGGAGCTTGTTCCTTTTCAGCAAGACCTGGAAGCTGTCTCGCTGAGTTGCTTTGACCGCTTCGCGGAAATGCTCGAGCGCATCCTGCGAGATCACACGAGTGTTGCCGAACCACCGGCGGTTCGGGTCAACTCGTGCGTTTGGAATCTCAGTGCTTTGGAAGGAAGCCTCCTTGGTAATGTCACCGCGAGCATTGCGCTGGGGGCGGCCCCCTTTAAGCATATTGAGCTTCTTCACCTTCGCGGCATCCCGATAGAAATTCTCTCCCTTAACGCGTAGGTTTCCCGTTTTCAATATGGGTCCGCCCGTATGAGCGGGCGTTTCCCGAGCGCGCCTCGTTTTCTCCTTCTTTTGCACGCCCATTGAATAGCCGAACGAGAGAGGAGGCGATATCAGCTCACCTGTGAAATTTTCGAAGATGTGCCCAAGGAAAAAAAATTATGTAACAAAGAGGCCCCAAGATAGGCCCGAAGGTGGCATGCAAGGGACCCTCAGCCTGGTGAACGCTGAGACTAGTGGCGCGCACACGTCGAGGGCCCCAGAAGCTTCAATTATAGATGAGTTGCAGCATGTATAAGTCGGAGGGACTTTGGGAACGCATGGTCAAGGAACGGAGCCGGTGAACGCTTTCAGTATGCCCGTGCCTCAACTCGCCCCTCCAACCCGCGTTTAAGGATCGCACGGGTAGTCTTAAGTATCCCGTTAGGCTCAGAGCTCAAATGGACCAGTAAACTGCTTAATTAAGGAATTGCTATGGGTTAAATTGCATTTAACAACTCAAATACGCGCCGCTCCTTCCTCATATACTTGCGGCGGCCAGCGGTGTTGAAGGGTGGAGGGTCCTCCCCTAATCTTCGAGTCGCGTCTCTCAACCCGCAGCGGTTGTACGATAGTCACGCAGGGGCATGTCCGACATTTTGGGGCTTCTGGCTTCGACGCGAGACAACGATAAGAGCGTCAGGTCTAGTGCCGAAGCCCAAATTGAGGAGTATGTGCGGAGCTACAGCTACGACTTTCTGACGGCCTTAATTGAGCTGGCCGCCAACCCAGCCACGGCGGTTGCCGATGGCCAAAGCGCGCTCCTTGTCTTGAAGAACTGTGTGCAGAAGTACTGGTCTGCAGGATTTGAGCAGTACGTGGGCCCGCCGCTCAACTCGGAGACGCGTGCTGCCGTGCGTAAGGGCCTCATGAGCTTGCTAGCCGCGACATCAAACCACAGGATTCGGAGCGCCTGCGCGCTCGTCATCGGTCGGATCGGTAGTCTGGAGTTTCCCGACGAGTGGCCAGATCTGCTCGACGAGACCTTGCGCTATCTAGGGAACGAGGTGAACTCGAATGTTGTGCTGGGCGGTTTGGCGTTGTTCAAGGAGTTGCTGCTAGAAACGTTCCGTGAGGAGGACTTTAACAATTTCGGCGAGGCGATTTTGAATCGTCTGCTTGCTATCAGCGAGCTCCCTGACCTAGATGGAAGAAGACTCATGTGTATTCAGTGTTTTCGTGAGTGCATAACGTTCTTGCTCATGGGCGATGACGACCAGCTTCCGCTATTGGAAGACATGGGAGCGCGGTTCGTTCCGGGATGGTGCAGTTTGTTCAATCGATTGCTCGGTGAGAATCGGACTGATTCTGAGCTCATAGTCGAAATTGTCAATTCCATACGCGAGGTGGACTCGGCTTTTCCGCAGCTTCTCGAGCCTCATCTACCCAGCCTGTTCGAAACATCTAGGGACATTCTAGCCGCTGATGAGGATTCGCTGGACGACGAACTAAAGGCGAACTTCGCCTTCGTCTTGGACACCGCGCTTCAGAACAAGGCGGCGCGCCGCCTCTGTCTCGGTTCCGGACCCAAGATCGACACTTTTTCGACTCTTTTGCTGAAGCTTTCTGTAATTTCGCAGGAACTCGCAGACTGGTGGGTCGACGACTACAACGAGTTCGTAACAGCGGAGCAAGAGCTCAACACCGGAGAGCTACACCCAAGAAACAATGCCGCGGCACTAGTGGCGATGACTGGCCAGCCGGCTATTCTTCCGCGTCTGCTTGATATGCTGCACAACGTGGTCCAGGATGGCCATGGAAGCCAAGCCCAAGAGGCGTGCTTATTTTTAATTTCAAACCTTCTCTCCCAGGTCGACATCGACAAGCATCTGGTGGTCGTAGACCTGAACAAGTTTCAGGAGTTCTTGACAAACTTGGAGTACACTGAGAGCGATTGGGTAGACACGCCACAGAACCAGCTGCTTGTAGCCCGGAAAATAGCAACGGCGGCCACTGTCGCCAAGTACGGTGGGCGATATTTGCAGGACGACATAAAGTTCCGGCTCGCGCTCCACGCTTTCAAGGCGCCTCTTGGCAGCTCGAACGTGGTGCGGGCTGCTCAGGCCAAAGCCATTGCGGATGGCGCATCGCTTTACCCAGCAGCCTTCAAGAGCTACCAAAGCGATGCTCTCAAGGTAGTTGCTGATCTGATAGCCACTGCGGAAGGCGACACGCCGTCCTTCCTTGCGGAGGCTTATGGATCCATACTTAAGGTTGACTACGGGATAGTACTACGAGACAAGTTTGTTCTGGACATGCTTTTCGCACTCTCCGCCAAAGACACAGCAGATATTGATCTGAACGCGCAAATATTGGATGTCATCGGCGAGCTTCTCAATACTGTCTCGACGCGCCCTATCGTCGACCAGATTCTGGCGCCAATATACACAACCATTGCGGAAGGCGCCAGCAATAACTTTGAGTACAGTGGAGATCTTTATTTCGCACTTGATCTGGCCACTGCGGTGTTTGAGCACGAGGGTGTGGAGCTTAGCTCGTCAGAGCGAGAGAATACCCTTCAAAGCTTTTACCAGGTCATTACGGTCACGGAAGATCCACAAATTTTGCAGGTCGCTTCGTTCGCGTACGCTGCGCTTGTCCAGAATATACAGGACGGGGTGAGTCCCGAGGCCGCGGGTAACGTGCTGAAGGTGGCAGCTCAGCTGCTGAATCCGACACTGACCGACAGCGCGGCTCTCGCCAGTGGAAAACTGGTCAATGCTATCGTGGAAAAGTTTGGAAGCGAGCTTGGACCCGTTCTCGAAGAGCTAATTGACGCTTGCGCGAGGCGACTTGCGTCCGCAGAGAATGCGTTGCTCGTCGAGACCTTAGTGCTCGTCTTTTGTGACTTGACCTTGCGCAACGCTGCGGCAGTGGTGAGCATTCTTGTCGAAAAGGGACTGCTTGAGCCCGTCATGAAGCAGTGGCTGCCAACATTCGAGGTGGTGAGGGGAGCGGATGAAATCAACAAGAACATTACTGCGCTGCAAAACCTGTTCGAGCTAGACGACCCTCATCTGAGCGCTTTGACGCTTCCTGATGAACCAATTCGCAACCCGAACGAGATTCTGACCCGAAGGAAGGCACGAAATATCAAGTTCACGCAGATTCCTGTCCCGTTGAAAATTCTTAAACTGCTGATTCGCGAGCTACTGCAGGCTCCGCTCCAAAGCGACGTTGCCAAGTACCTCAAACAAAGCGAGAGCGACGACGAGTGGGACGACGAACTCGCGATGGACGACTTGGGAGATGTGGTCGATTTGCGACGCCACAGTCTGATACTTGACTGGTTTAAAAGCTTAGCAAGCGAGCCTGTCATGCTCAAATGGTTCCCCAGGCTGAGCGCCGAGGAGCAGAAAGCTTTGACCCAAATGGCGAGGTAGTTGAGCATTAATCGGGCCAGTCAACCCGGCGCTGGTCGTTAAAATATTTAAAACAAAATCCGTAAAATGCGAGCAGAGGCCTAGCTAGGGCGACGTCTTGTAGCAGTCTCGGCGGCTCTCTGAGAGACCGTCGCCTCAGCGGATGGGGCACCGGACGAGGCGGTCTCCGCTTCGACGCTGGAGTCCCCATCGGCCTTTTTCTCAGCCTTGTCCTTGTTTGCCTCGAGGAACGCCGCGTATTCGCGGATGAACCAGGTAGTCATCAGCCACAGGACCGTTGTCAGCGCCAGCAAGATCACGAAATGGATGCTATGCGTTAGGTACAGCATGCCTACGAGCGTGGCCGTCAGCCCTATGAACGAGGCATGTGTGGTCCTGACAACTGATGGAGTGAAGCCAGGCTGAAAAATGCTGCTCCACACGTCCTTGAAAAAGCCAAGAACCATGTGGTCGTGTCGAGTTCGACGCGTGCAGTGCAGAGGAGTGTCGAAGTGTGTGTGTGACGGGGAGTGAGATGTGTGTAGAGGTGTGAGGGGGATTAGGGTGCTATCATTAGCTCCAGGCGGCCGCTCGAATGGAGTGAAATGTTCAGAGCAATTGAGACCGGAAGCATTGTTAATATTTCTGGTGCAGGATCACCCAAGTGTGTGTGTGTGTTCAGCAATTGTGTGAGTGAGTGCCGCTGACACTCTGCAGAGACTGACGTGGGCGATCAGCTCAGCTTGCGATTGATCGAGTCGTCCCTGAATAAATACCTTCCGCCTCCTAAAGCTTCGAGGAGGCGTTCTTCGGCAATCGCATGCATCTGGTCCTTCTCCGCCGCTCTCAGGTCGGAGACCTGACTGGAGTGCGGGAAGTCCATCTCCCAGAAGCCAGGCGGGGTCTGCTGCTTCTCAATGGCCGACCGGTGCCGTGAACAGACGTCAATTGCTTGCTGTATCCCCGCAGCTTTGTAAAAGTTGCTACACTCAGGGCAGTCTGCCCCACGCAGCTGCGCGCGACAGGAGCGTTTGCTCGGGTGCAAGTCTGTACTGGCTGTGCGGTGTTTTGGATTCGGCTTGAAGTCGGTGGGATGCCACGTCCTTCCCCTCAGTTCCTCAATAAAGAGTGCGCGCGATGGTTTTCCTTCCTCGCAGGTCAACGCAGTCTTGGCTGCTTTTGACGCTGCTCGGGCCGCCCCCTTGTTCGAGTCACCGGATTCGGACGATACCGGCGAGCTCAAGAGGGCCACGGGAGAGTCTGCGCGCCCCCATCCCTGCGGCTCGAGTACGTCTACGCCGTCATCCTTGTCATCGTTGTCGTTCTCGCTCACGCCAATGCTCATGGGAAGAACGCGCTGGCTGAGCGGCTCTTGTACAGGACTTCCGTGCTGCGAGCTCGGTGACAACGGTCCGCCCAGGTCCGTGTGGGGCGGGCTCGATGGCACAGGATCGTACGCTGCGGGCTGGTCTTGTGTCGATGCTTCAGACTGAACGGGCGCGGTCTCTGCAAGGCGCGCCTGCCACGCGCTGATCGTCTGCTTGTCGGCCTGCCTCTCGGCAATGAGTCTGTCGCGGACTTTGAGCAGCGCTCGGTTTCTGCTCTTGAGGTCTGCAATCTCTTTTCGTAGAGCTGTATTTTCCGCTCGCGACTCTGTCAAGTCAGAGCGCGAGGCTATGTGCGCCGCTTTTATGGTATCCAGAAGCTCAAGCAAAGCCTGCGCCGAGCTTCCGGCCCTGCCTAAGAGTACCTCAACGTCCAGAGTCGAGCCCGCGCCGTTCATAGGCTAGCAATTGCAATCAGGAGCGGGTCCGTTGACCGCACCAGTTGTTTACTTTTGTTGGCCCGAGGGGGCAGGACGACGCACTGCCATTACTTTGAGACTGGCGTTTACTGGGCAGGGGGAGCGGGCACTCTCGGCGATCTACGCGTCGCAGTAAGGCTACATATGCGGCTGGAAGCCAGCCATGCAATATTAATATATTGAGACAAGAGATCTTTACAAATAAGAAGTAATCGCATACTCGCACCGCCCTTTGCAATTTGTGGAACCGTAAATTGCGATTAGTCTAGAGTCCAGGTAGTGACGAAGTCCTCGGTTCGCAGTGGCCTGATGGCTAGATCCTGATTGAACTTTTCGCTGGGCGAGCTGTTGTGCATTCTGATCAGTTCTCTCATAGGACGCATGGCTGCGTCCCGGCAAAACTCCTTGATGTCGGAGCCAGACTTGTTTTCTGTGGCGGCTATCAACGCATCCCAATCAAGGTCGTTTTCAATGTTCATGTCCTTCAGCGTTACCTCTAGAATTTTTCGCCGCTGCGCAGCATTTGGTCGCAGCACCTCGAATCTCTTGGGCATTCTTCGCATGATGGCTTCGTCTATGTCAAAGGGGCGGTTTGTGGCGCCCAGTATGAGGACTCCGCCCTCGGTCGCCGTGGAGAGCCCGTCCCACCATGTCATGAACTCTGCTTTCATCGAGGCGGACGCCTCATGGTCGGTGGATGCGCGTTCTCTCAAGAACGAGTCGATCTCGTCAATAAAAATAATGCATGGCCGCAGCTTCTGCGCGAGCGAAAACAAAGCGGCTACAATCTTGTTGCTCTCGCCGTACCACTTGTCCATCAAGGTGCTCAGCTGGACGTTGATGAAGTTCGCTCCACTCTCTTTGGCCAGCGCTTTGGCCAGCATTGTTTTGCCACACCCGGGCGGGCCGTAGAGCAAGACGCCCTTCGGGGATTGGAGCAAAGGCGCGCCCTTAAGGACATCCATGTGGGTAAGCGGGAATAGCACTGACTCCTTCAATTCGTCTACAATGTGCTCGAGGCCGCCGATGTCTTCGAATCCCGTGGCTATTTCTTCCGGGTGGATCACGTTCGACAGCAGATTGGTCTCATAATCGCTTAAGCTTTTCGCAAGGTCGGGATCGAGCTTGCTGGCCGTTCTGATTGCCCTTTTCTTTTGATCCTTAGAAAGCCCGGACCGAGGACCCTCTCCGTTGTCAAAGATCGCCTTCAACACATAGTACATGGAGGCACTAGTGCCGATGAGGAAGGCTATATCGGCCAGAACCTTCAGGTTCTCCCTGTTAAAAGTCGGCATCCTGATCCCAGTTGAATGCGCGAGACGTTTTTCACTTGGCGTCAAGGGACCAAGACGGGGGTGCGCTGGAGCGGAGGGAGTCAGTGTCCCGGTGGAGTTTGAGGAGAGAGTGGCATTAGAATGGTCACGCCATACTGCCAGCGCAGCATGTGCCAGACATCACCGCCCCATGAGCCACCTAAACATTGATATTTCTCAAAGACCCCGCGGTTCAGGTGCGTTAGTTGTGTTTTTTTAATTTGCAGAGGCCACCTCTGGGCACATAACAGCAGAATTGCACTTCCCATCACTGGGCTTATATCCAGGTATTTTCGGGTGAAGTAGCGATACGCCCTGCATTCGTTCGCGACTTGTGCACTCTCCCGGCATGCGACCCGCTTCATTTGTCAGACACGCGCCCAAAACCGTCGCCAACTAAGTGTCGAGTCCTGTATCATCCTAAAGACAATTATTGCAGGAGGCCCGGGCGCTTCCACACATCGCCAACTTGGCGTTCTTTGCCAAGAAAGCCCACCTTCAGTAGATGAGCAGCTTAGAGTTCAAGGAGGGAACTTCCGAGAATGACCCAAAGCCTCTGAAAGTCGTGATACGACGCAAAGTCGAATGGGTGGTGGAGCGCACCATGCCTACCATCTGGATAGGCGTGTGTGGGTACTTTCTGTATGCATTTTGCTACGTGGTGTTGTGGCGACGCGTCAGACTTAGGGACCGAGGCGCGGCGATCGCATTACTTTGCGTTTACTGTGTGCTGAATCTGTACGTTGTCGTGGCGTTTGCTGCGATTCACGCATGGGGCCCTGGAAAAATCACGAAGGGCTACACAAGCTACTCTTCAGAGCACCCGGATGTCGCGTTCGTGTGTGACTCGCAGGGATACTCGCTGTACTGCTCCTACTGCAAACAAATTAAACCCAACAGAACCCACCATGCTTCATATACGGACACTTGCGTGCCAGTCATGGATCATTTCTGCCCCTGGGTGGGCAATGTTATAGGCCAGGGCAACATCAAGTTCTTCCTTCAGTTTTCCTGGTCAATGATGGCGACGGTGATCTACGTGCTCGTTGTTTTATTCGTCTTTCAGCATAGGCCCGCTCCGCATATTAATGGCAACTCCATCGCCCTGTATGCAGTGTGTGGCCTCGTTTTGGCGTTCCTGTTCGTCCTTTTATGCCAACACACTTTCTACATCATGGTCTCGCACACGACGCTGGAGCATCTAGGCTATCGCCGGGGAAACCTCCCTTACATCAATTTGCTTTGGAAGGACGGCCTCCGCCGCGTAGTTCAACCAACCAGAAAAGACGTCATGATACCCCGATCTAGCCCTTTCGATCGTGGGGCTTGGAACAACATTGTACAAGTTATGGGGCCCGTCTACACTTGGGTTCTTCCCATTCGCGGTCCCATCCTAGAGCCTCAGATCAACGAGACGTTCTTGGAGGTTCTTCGCCACCGCATCCTGGACTGAGATACTGTCACTAATGAGCTGTACCATATACACGATTACACCACCTTCAACGAGTTAAAATAAATAAGTGCATGAGTATGAGCGGTTCATCTATAAATGAATGTAGAGGTGCACAGCTTATGCGCATCGGAGTAATACAATAGTACTTCAAGCTAGTCCAACGACGAGAACTTAAACCAAAAAAAGAGGGGTTTGCCCGGAATTGAACCGGGGTCACATCCACCCTAAGGATGTATGCTACCACTATACCACAAACCCTTTTAGTTATTTGTCATCTTGCGGCCCACCCTATACGTGAGCAATAGCGCATGTATTTTATATAGAAAAAAGTGCGCTCGCCCGGAATCGAACCGGGGTCACACCCTCATAAAAGGATGCATTCTACCACTATACCACGAGCTCGTTACGTTACATACGTAGGACCGCGAACTGTATATAACGTAACTATACGTAAAGGCATGTCATCATCAGATACAACTTTCATACGCATGAACTCGTACGGCTTGCAGGACTCAATGAGGATGGCAGCCTAACGCAAAGTAGTCGGGAGAAAGAGTAGCTTCTGTTGACTCAGCCTATCCAAGGCACTAATAAAAAAGATGGGGCTTGCCCGGAATTGAACCGGGGTCACATCCACCCTAAGGATGTATGCTACCACTATACCACAAGCCCATTACGTTACGTACGTAGGACCGCGAACTGTATATACCGTGACTTTATGCAAAGGCTTGTCATCATCAGATACTATTTTCACACGCATGAACTCGTACGGCTTGCAGGACTCAATGAGGATGGCAGCCTAACGCAAAGTAGTCGGGAGAAAGAGTAACTTCTGTTGACTCAGCCGATCCAAGGCACTCATAAAAAAAGATGGGGTTTGCCCGGAATTGAACCGGGGTCACATCCACCCTAAGGATGTATGCTACCACTATACCACAAACCCTTTTCAACCCGAGCCAATTAGGCCAAATTGCTCATCCTTGTCACCAGGGTCTCCTGGTGACCTGTAGTAACGCGAACGACGAATCTCATATTACGTATCCTTAAGCGTGAAGCACTAGGTTCGCACCTCTCCTGACGGAGTTTGACCATAGTCCAATTTGCTTGCATATATCGAGGTAGCTCCCACCTAGATACGAGGCGCTCGTTCTGACGTGGCTATTTATGGATGTTCGAGTTCATAAGTTAAACGATGCTATCTGCTATGAACTGTCTGTGAGTTGTTGGTGGGCAACATTTGTGACAAGATTGCTCTTAGTTGCTTTAATTGCTGCGAGCCTGAGGTTGCGCTGCTCGAAATGGTACCTGACCGCCGAGATTCTTGGTCTTTTTCTATTCAGAACAAACATAAAGGAATACGTCATGGTAGTCAAGGGACTTGGTATACAGGTCGGCACAAAGGGTCGCATCGTCTACTTGCATGATCATGACACGTTCTTTGCCAAACAAAGTATAAGTGCCGTTGTGATCAACGAGATTTTTGAGGGGTATGAAGTGAACTATGTACTCCAGGCAATAAAGAAGGACAGCGAGCTATTGAGCCTTCTGCTGCCTACCATCAGGGCACCGTTGCCTATCCTCCAAGAGTTACTACAGGAAATAAACGAGGTGTAGATATCAGCACTCACTTATCTGATCCAAACAACCAAGTCATCCAAGTCTTCTTGTCTCTATCTTCCTTTTCCTTTTCAGAGAAGAGCCGTAGGCCTCCATCTTGAGTGATCTCGCCCTGCTGGACTCGCTTGCCTTGGCCCTCAAATACTCGTCGGTAAAGCACCACTGATGAGACCAGAAATAGAGGAAGCCCCAGCATGATGAGAAAGGCGCTTCGTCGTGACTGAGCCGATGCCTTAGGCGCATCTGGAATGCTAGGGGGTGTAATTGGCTCACGCGGCCTGAGAGGCCGGATTCTCTTGCCTGGAGCTGGCATCAGAATTTAGGAAGATTTCACTGATCTCAATCACACGCGGCTTGTGTGCCGCCGCTAGCCGGACCTTCTCACCAAAGAGCAGCGAGTACACCCTTACCCCAGGCACATAAATTTCCTGCGCGAACGGTGTAGAGCCATATCAGTGAAATAATAATTCGAAGTTTGTAGGCATACATCTTGTGAGAGAACTGATGGGAAAGTCGACTAATAAACAAGATGTGAAGACATCAGTCTTCAAAATGAACACTGATCTTGGGCAACATATTTTGAAGAACCCAAAGATCGCTGAGCTCATAGTTGAGAAGGCGGAAATCAAGCCTAGCGACATCGTGCTGGAAGTCGGACCAGGAACAGGCAACCTTACTGTGAGAATCTTAGAGCAAGCGAGAAAGACAATTGCTGCAGAAATGGATCCAAGAATGGCGGCAGAATTGACCAAACGCGTGCAGGGGAAGCCCGTTGAGCGCAAGTTAGAAATCGTACTGGGCGACGTGATCAAAGCAGATATGCCCTACCACGACATCTGTATCTCGAATACGCCTTATCAGATCTCATCTCCGCTCGTGTTTAAGCTGCTTAATCTTCCCAAGCCACCTCGTGTCTCCATTCTAATGTTTCAGCGAGAGTTTGCTCTCCGCCTGTTGGCAAAGCCAGGCGATCCATTGTATTGCAGACTTTCGGCGAACGTACAGATGTGGGCAAATGTAACTCACGTCATGAAAGTGGGGAGAGGAAATTTTAGGCCTCCACCGAATGTTGAAAGCAGCGTTGTTCGCATCGAGATCAAGAACCCAAGGCCACAGCTAGACTTCAATGAATGGGACGGGCTCCTTCGAGTGTGTTTCGTCCGTAAGAACCGAACAATCGCGGCGGGCTTCAAGTCGACAGCGGTTCTTGGTATACTGGAACAGAACTACAAGACTTTCGTGAGCCAGAACAATGGGGTGCCCAATTTGGAGGGGTGCGATCCCAATTCATCCAACAATGAAGGCGAGATCGTGAAGCAAAAGGTAGAGTACGTGCTCGAAAACACTGGTATGGGACAAATGCGTTCGCAGAAGTGTGACCAGGTCGACTTTCTCAGGCTTCTTTACGCTTTCCACCAAGTCGGCATCCACTTTGCATAAGCGAGCTGCTGTGTGGAGTCTTTTGCAAAAGTAAACAACAATGAGCTGTGCTCAGTATTTATTAAGGTATTCGACATAATGCAATACTTATATCTAAATGTCACTCGACCAACGGCTGGTGAGGTGAATATAATGAGAATTATAACTGAAACTCATTGTTCAGGTATGTATAATGCTAGGTGTCCTCAAACGGAGACATCAACTTCGTCGGTACCGCTCTGGTTTTGACGCTGCTCTTCGCGACGCCCGAATTTAGGTAGAGAGAACCACGAATGGGTTTTGTCGTCCGAAAGGTCCATCAAATCCTTCGACTTCTTCTCGGCGTTCTGCCAGATGTCTCCTGGGTGCAGGAGTGTTATCTTATCGGTGAAACTATTCTTCGAGTTGTCGAGTGTGGCTTTTCTTCTCCGCGTTGTGACATCCTGAGCGTATGCTAACTCGCGGTATATGCAAAGGATGGCTTCCTCAACGCCATGCTCATGCCGTACCTGCTCACCAAGAACTTTCGCTTGGCGTATCATTTGCTTGTTGGTGACGCATTCTTCCAGAGCACTGGTAAGGCCCGACGTAGTCAATTTCTTTAAATAAAAGCCGACTCCCAAGTCCTCTACACGGCGACCGTAAAAGAACTGATCTCCAAAGAAAGGTTTGATGATAGTGGGTTTCCCAGAACGTAAGCTGGCTCCAGTGGTGCCGCTCCCGCCATGGTGTACACACACATCCATCTGTGGAAATAACCATTGATGAGGTACACTCTCGACCTCGAAAATGTGCTCATAGTTGAGTTGCTTTTTCTCTTTCTTCTCAGACTCCTTGTTCTTTGTACCTCTGCCAGACCAACCCCTTGCCAGAATGCAGTTGACTTTAGCATTGTAAGTGGAGTCTACTATAGTGCGTGTCATGGCTTCCGGATCAGTAACAATAATCGAGCCAAAGCCAATATAGGCAAGGGGCTTCCCCAACTCTCGGCTCTTTTTAATGAACTCGACAAGTTTAGGATCAACATCGGGATGCTTCGACTTTTTGTCTTGCCTCAATTCCCAATACCCACAGGTGTGCACCCAATCCGGCTGATCTAATGGGGGCACAAGAACTGTGGGACTGACACAATAGAGAAACGGCACGTCTTCCTGGCGAAGAGTGTCTAGATCTGTCTCCGGCAAACCCAAATGTTTCTTCCGCCACCTGTTGACGTACTTCGAGATCCCAAACCAAACCAGTCGGTCATACATTAAATAGGTGAAAGAGTTGTAACTTCCCCCGTGGCGCTGATCGGAAGCAATTAATGCTTGAGGGTAAGCCTTTGTCCGAGTCCAAGGCATGGTAAATGCTCTGAAGTATGGTATTTCGAGGGCCTCAGCGATATGTATGCCGATCATTGAGGAGGGGCTCTCGATCAAGACATCTGCATTTGAGTCTCTCATGGCCTTCCATGATGTGTGCATCAGTTCCTTTAGCCAGCCCTTGAAATGATGGAGTGCGTCCCGTACGAACCCGTAACTGATCGATCCATGAGAGATCATAATTTCCATAAGCTTCCGAGGGTCACCGGCCACCTCTCGAAATTCGATACCGAAACTCTCCACCCAATCTTTAAATTCCTTGTGCGTCACAATACAACACTCATGACCTTCGTCCATAAGACCTTGGCAAAGCGCGACGTACGGCTGAACATCTCCGCGGCTACCAATCATCAACATCATGAACTTAAGAGACTTCATTGGCTTCTGCAAAAAGATCTCTTTGTACTGAGTGCTAGTTGGGTCAAAAATTAGGGGCGGGATGCGATGCCTTAGTTGCGTAGTGAGGGTGGGCTCATACGTGGATAACCTCGCGCTTCGAAGCCCGTACTCTATGAACCGGGACTCAGAGTCAAGTTCCTGGTCCTGCTCTTCTTTGGTGCGCTCCAGCTTGAGATCGGGATCGACCTGTCCAAGCGACTTAATGACGTATTTTAGCATTCCTTCAGCATCTCTTCGTCCCGCTGCCTCTGAGAATGTCAGGCGAAAGTCTCCGTAAGCGGTCTCTGCAACCTCAAACTCCATTCGCGTGGACATAGGTTGCTGCTCATGCACATGGATGATATCTCTTAATGGAATTACCATCCTCCAATTGCCTCCGCCGACGTTTCTCCGCTGAAAACAGAGGAACATGTTGGCTATGAGTAGCTTACCACTCCACGAAGAGTTGTCGCCCGGTTTCTTAAGACTGCAAATGTATTCAGCAAGGAGTGTGACGCCCGGCTCTAGGCCGAAGTGCTCGCGAAACCATTTGTTCAACGCGTCGAGATCTTCTTCACCGTCGACAGTGTCGCAATAAATTGACTCAGACTCCTCCCTGATGGGCGTTGATGCGGAGCCGGAGCCAAAAAGGAGCTTTTTGGTGAAATTTTGAGGAATAAATGGGAGGAACTTGTCATCGAGGAAGCTGCTCGTCCGTGACGAGTCATTACTGAAGTGCTTCTCTTCGTCCCCTTCGTCGCCATCAGATTCGTAATCGGACTCATCTTCTTCCTTGTCCGATACCTGAGTACTGCCATTATCTGTGAATGGGACCAGCTTGATAGGAACTGAAGCCGCCGAAGCGATCGCGTTCAGATCGGGTCTGAACATCTCATCTGTCTTGAGCTTGTGCAGCTTTTCATTCAAAGTGGCCAATATATTCAGCTTGGACTTGCTGTGCGAGTAGCTATCAGTCGGTGTGGCTGAGCGAGTGACGGATCGAGTAGGGATTAAAGATTGCAATCTCGAGCCAGTGCGCGAAAGCGATCTTGTGGGTGTGGGAGGCTGGTTCCGGGTTGTAGACGGAGAAAGATGATGCGTTGGTGATGTGCCAGGAGAAGCGTGGATGGCCGAGGCGTTCTCGCTAGCCTCCTGACTATTGAGGACCATGACACTGTCCCCGCTATTACTGGGAATTTCAGAGTCGTCGGTGAACCGCCTATCCTCGAAGAGATGAAATTCGGAAGGTGGGGTCGTGTCAAAAACGCACTCGCTGGTATGACCAAACTTGCTGGTAGTGAAGTTCACTTCGCGAATTGGAGTATCCGTGTTTTCAAAGGTCACCTCACGATGATGTTCAAATTCATCAGTTGCAGATACAATTCTATTCGCAATGACCTTGCTGGTACTCTTTTCACCGAAGAACGCGAAGCTGTAGCTGCCCACTTTAGGCCTGTCAGGTAGCTCAGGGTCGCTGGCCGTCATGACAACCTGTAGATTCACAACGCTCACAATGTCAAGGGGAGTTACACAGCTCACGTGGAATATGTTCTCCAAAGGAATTCGTATAACAGCCGCGGGTCTCGAATTGTTGTTCCGCGCTCTGAAAATCTCTTTTTGAACAGCTTTGACCCATTCGTGGGCGGCATTGCGGCTATCGGCCTTGAAAGTGTATACCTTGCCATCGAGGCCCTGAAGAACAAACTTCTCAGGAGACTCTCTATCTTGACGAACTGCCGCCATCTGGCTGAGCGGAATAATTCCCGTTGGAAAGTAGATGTCAGCAGGGTCATTATACCAGGCAAAAGAGCCCATACGAAGAACAAACCAGTAACGTCGATAGACGGTCTTTTTCAGAGACTGGAACCCGCGAGTGGACTTTTTCCCCAGAGGAGAAGCTTTCAAGGTTTCGAGAGTAGGTTGCGGAAGGTGCGCATAGAAAAGAAAGAAGCGCTTTGTTATGAAGATCTTGCCCTGGAGCAAGCAATCCTTTCCAAGCCAGCCCTCGAATCGGCCTATTGATAGGCCCTGGAGACCATCTTCGCTCACCAATTGAGCGACGTAGTCACGCTCTGACACATGGAGATCGTCATCGGTACTCTGTGGGGACTGAGGGGAGTCTGGTGTGTCGTATCCACGCTGAGAGTGGGAGGTGAAGAACCGACTAATTTCGTCCAGCTCCTCGTCAGAGCTTTCCTCGTCAGAGTTGAACTCCGAAAGGTCGGCCTTGTCCACCGGTTCCTCCGCTTTGTGGTTACTTGGGGACCGCGGAAGCGGTGGCGCGCCATGGGGCGATGGTGGCGCATCTCGAGAATTCTGCGAAACGGCTCGTGGAGACGCTGATGGGGCAAGCTTTGGGAAAGTGACGACTTCTTCGTCCTCCCGTGAACTGTTCTTGGGAGGGTCCATTGTGCTGGATGTGCACCTTTATCCCGAAGAACAATCGGATGGTCTAACTAGACAATTATAAGAAGCCAAATTGCCGCGAGTAAAATCAAAGATATTAAGGTGGCTTTAGTTCATCCACGCAGAGCAATACAATTCATTACTAACCTGTGGTCGAGCGAACCCTCAGAACACCACTTGCATGCATGTGGAACATGTGCATGAAGCGGTTGTCTCATGAAACCAAGAGATTACCTGCGGGGAATGAGGACGGCAAATGGAGCACGACTAGCCGTCAGAGATTGTGCTCTGCGGTGCTAATTTACACAGCGAAATAGGTTGATCTTACTTGTTTCAGCGGTTCGGTGGCGTACCCAGTTTGTCATGCGTCTGTAGAAACAGCTCTGCAAGAAACCCCGGAATACATTGCTTCTCCAACACCCAGTATCGGAACAAACCATTGCATTCGCGAAGCTGGTCGGACCAGACGACGTCGGTATACCTTTTGAGAGAGCGGTCGTACAAAAATTCCAGCTCCCACTGGGGTCGCGTTCCCTCGGCGTTCAAGTGGGTTGACCGTACCTTGCAATTGCGACTGGGAAGGAGTTCCAGACTATATCCCAGCAGGTCCGCTGTAGCACAGTGCATCTCGTATTTCATTTGTCGAAACACCGAGCCTAGTACTCGCTCAGGGATCTCTTCCACGCGACCGCTGCCGCCGCCCGGTGCAGCCGCCGCCTCCCAGCTGCTGCCTTTCACCACACACCACTCAAACTGAGACGGCGTCTTCAATTGACCCCGCCCGGATTGTGCAGCAGACATCGGTTGCCGGAAAATTTCCCACGTCACCGACCGACGTCTTGGTCATGAAACCCGCTCGACCGCGTGTGTTTACGCGGTCGGGGTCCGCGGTTCGGGGTCCGGCACCGCGGGCAGCGTTCTGCGCTGACTAATCTACCCTGCGTCGCCAGCCAGTTTCAGCGACAGCACCTGGGTCAGCAGCAGCACCTGGGCCAGCACCCGGGCCAGCACCCGGCCTTGGGCAGCACGCTCGTGATGAGCGTGCTCCAACTCACAATAGTAGAACTGGGCGTCCTCAAATGGGGGGCGGGCGGCGAAGATACCTGCTCTCTGTCCCTAGCTGGGCTCAAATTTCCCTGTTCCATTCGTGACTTTTTATTTTTCAATAAAGTTATTATTTTGAGCGCAAATATATATAGTTAAACCGTTAGACGATGCAAGTGCGACCACACACGTTTAACGGTAAGACTTCTGGTAGCGGGCACGGGCGCCGGGACCGCCGAACTTCTTGGGCTCCATGCGGCGGGGGTCGGCGATGAGGAGAGTACGGTCGTGGGCGACGAGAGTGCGCTTCAGGTCGTTCTTGGACTGCTCGTCAACGAACTTCTGGTAGTAAGCCACGAGACCCTTCGCGAGGGCCTGACGGATCGCATAGAGCTGCGAGACGTGGCCACCGCCGGCAACTCTGATGCGGATGTCGAGGCCAGCGAACTTGTCGAGACCAACAATGAGCAGAGGCTCGAAAACCTTCACTCGCAGAACCTCCGGCTCAACGAGAGTGATGGGGACACCGTTGACCTTGATGAGGCCCTTTCCCTTCTTGACGTGGGCAACGGCAGTCGCAGACTTCTTCTTGCCGAAGGTCTGGACGCTGGGGACAGTAGGTACACCGCTCTGCGACATGATGGGATCGTATGAAAATTAGATCTCTAGGTTCGTTTTTCACGGTGGACAGAGGGGGGGGTGATAACACTATGAGAGCGTAGTTGGGACCAAGAGATCACGGGACCAATTTCTCTTGTCGATCCTGCCAGCTTAGAAGCACTGGACTATCTAAGCCGACGCTATGTAGTGGATCTCTTCGTAAGCAAAAACTGCTGAGACGCGAAATGAGATATAAGCCCTAATACGTAAAGCCCTAAGGCAAGCTCGCGATGCCCGCCGCAGCCTGCGCGCTCGCTTGGTGTGCGTAGTAGGCGCGCCGCGAGCGCGCCGAGAGGGGCCAGCGCGAATGCGCGCGGAGGCAGCCCCGCACGCAGGCAGTGGCAATTAAGCAGCCTATCCGGGGAACTGGCTCGCGAGAAGCGCGCGAATAAACATGCAAGGCGAGCTTTTATAAATTAATGAAGATGACCTATACAGTTTAGTCGAAGAGGCCCATGCCCATGTCGCCGTCGGACTCGGACTCCTCCTTGGCAGGAGCAGCCTCCTCCTCAGCAGCGGAAGCAGAGCCAGCGGCAGCGCCGCCAGCAGAGGGGGCAGAAGCGCCAACAGTGCTGAACGAAGCAAGGATCTCCTTCAGGTCGCGGCCCTCGGTCGCCTTGGCAAAGACGTCAGCCCAGATAGGGGGAAGGTCGGCGTTGGCCGCCTTGGCCAGCGCCAGGATCTTATCGGAGGTGATCTCGATATCGGCGTCAGCCAAAATCAGAGCGGCGTAGGATGCGATAGCCTCGGGTGTGGCAGCCATTGAACGGATTTTGTGGTGAAAGGCCGAGTCGAGAGCTGAAAAAAGGGATTTGTTCCGCCCGCAATTGAGAGATCACCTGATCTTCCAGCGCTGGAACTTGTTGCCTATAGCCTACACTATACCGCCAAATTTGGAGAGCAGTCATCAAACAGGGTTTCTCGGTCAGACTAGTGTAAGGTACTGTATGCTTGAGCAGTCTCGCGCATGCTAATTTGGAGATAAAAGTAATCGTGTGCCAGAAGGGTATAATACCATAAGCGAGAACGCTGAATGAGGCAGACAGGCTCGCCGCTTGCGGATGAAGAGCGAGGATCGTCTTTTCACACAACGCATGATAGACTGTTACGACCTCGAGACCTGCAAAGAGTCTCCTAGTGTAACTATATAGCTGGCAGAGCTCATATTTATACTGAGCAAAGCAGAAGTATTGCATGTACTAGACCAATGTATGAAACCAATTGATGTCATCGCGATATACTATACGGAGAATGATCGAATTTTAGGGCGGTGTGAACGACAGTGTCGACACATGTGTGGGATAGAGCTGAGCATCAGAGAAGTAAGCTCTGCTGCAGAAATTTTGGAGAACGGTCTCTAATTGTTCTAGCTACGGTCGTCACTTCAATCAACATTATACGCGATCAATAAAAATATATGATTGAAGCTGTACTGAACTCAATTGAAGGGCCGTATGGCACTTCCTCGTGTAATGTTTGAGTAGACTTATGCAGCGCCCGTTTCGCAATCTGAGACTCTTGGTCGGTGTGTCACACGAGAGGGTGCTCATTGCCACTTTTTGCGAAAAGAAGTAGTGCTTTAGAACGTGAAACTACTCCTTTGAGCGGATGCCGGCCGACGCGTCGGACTGCACGTCGTGATGGGCAAGGTCAAATGGAGTTGGGACTAATGCTTCTCACGCATGGCTACAGTTGGAGAGATGTGTGCCGCCCTTGGAAGGTCAGGAGCGAAGGGGCGGCAAATGCTCCGTGGCTGGGAGTAAACATCCACGCCCACTTACATCATCTCCCAGGACCACAATACTTCACGCTCCTGAACCATCCGCATAGCTTTGGCAAGCCATGTTTGGTTCTACTGGCAGCGGCTCGGGTGCTGGCGACACGAACAAGCCGTTCACTTTCGGAGCCAGCAGCGGCTCGAGCGGGCCCGCCGGTGCGAACCCTTCGACAGGATTTGGCTCTGCGGCTAGCGGATCTCAGCCGGCGGCCGGCGGATTGTTTGGGAATTCCGGCCAGAACACCGGCACGACTCAGAGCCTCTTTGGAAAACCTGCAGGGAGCGATAATAACAATGGCGCTGCGACGGCTCCAGCTTCGGGCAGCTTGTTTGGCAACAATGCGGCGTCGACGAATTCATTTGGAGGCACGGGAACATCAACGTCGTTCGGTGGATTTGGCAACCAGCCCACTGGGACTAGCGGAGCCAGCACTAACACCTCCGGTGGGTTCACTGGATTCGGCGGCCTCTCTGCAAATAATCAGACCTCGACCAGCAGTGCCCCCGACGCAACTAAGAGCACCACTTTCTCTGGATTCGGGAGCTCCACAAGCACCGACAAGCCGGCAGGCAGTAGCAGCAGCAGCGGTGGCGGCTTCAATTTCGGATCTGAGCAGCCTGCCAGCGGCGGCGCAAGTACGGCCCCGGCATCCCTATTTGGGACTGCTCCGAAGGCCGACTCCAGCGCAAGCGTGCCGTCAACCTCCCTGTTCGGGGGAAGCACGGCCCAGAAGACCGACACACAGAACAAAGACTTGGGCAGTGGGTTCTCCTTTGGTGCAGGCGCGTCGAAGCCTGCGGCAACTACAAGCCTCTTTGGGGGCTCTGCACAGGGCGCCGCCTCAAACACCTCCGACAAAGCGGCGCCGAGCGCGACACCCAGCTCTGAGGCGAACAAACCTGGTCAGAGCACAGGATTTTCTTTCGGAAAAGGTCCTCAGCAGCCATCTGGCTCGCTGTTTGGAGCCTCTGCTAGCTCTCAAGGCACAACGAACTCGAGCACTTCCGCGAGCACGGGAGCCACTTTCGGAAAAGCCGAGGACAAGCCTTCTGGATTGTTCCAGCTAGGCAAAAGCAACGACACGGCGGCCTCCAAACCAGCTGCAGGATCGCTCTTCGGCGCGCAGCAGCAGCCCGGCTCGCAAACGCAGCAACCACAGCCGCAGCAGCCCGCTTCGACGTCTCTTTTTGGCGGCGGCGGGAGCGGCAGTACTGCAGCCGGTTCCAGTGGTACGTCTGCGTTGAGTGGCCTTTCGGCGCCACAAACAGGGGACTCGAAAACAGGCGGCTTTTCTGCCGGCTTCTCTTTCGGTGCCAACAAGCCCGAGGACAAGAAGCAGCCAGCCGGCGACAAGGAGCAGAAACCGTCTGCCAACGCCTTCTCCTTTGGCCAGGCTCAGGGTGGCTCGAAAGATGCAAGCTCAGAAACTACGAAACCACCAGCCACTACTCTGTCTTTCGGCAGCAAAACACCCTCTGGCACTGAGCAAAACGCTCAGGCTGGCGGCCAGGCCACTACCGCTTCGGGAACCAAGCTGACTGGTTTCTCGTTCGGTGATCAATCGAAGAAAGAGAGCTCCGAGTCAGCTAAACCTTCCCTCGCGGGGGACTCAAAGACCACGCCCTCTTTCGGTGCAGACGCCAAGTCGAGCCAATCGGGAATCGGCAAGGACAGCGCAAGCAATAATATTGCTGTCCAGCCAGGTGATCTCATGAACAACAAGAGCTTTGAAGACATCATTGCCAAATGGACATCAGCACTCACGAGGTCTGTGGCCAGATTCAAGGAGCAGGCCGCTGAGACCAGCAAGTGGGACCAGATATTGATCGATCATGGGTCCAAGATAGCCGAGATATACAATGATGTCATTGTGGCAGAGCAGGCGCAGACCAGAATCGACGACGTGTTGAGCTACGTTGGCCACCAACAGGACGACATTGACGCCGTGCTCTCCCAGCTGGAACGACAGACATCGTCGTCAAATTCGGCCGGCTTTGTGCTCGACAACCTGCAGCCGGTTGATAAGGAAAGGTTTGAGGCCTACAGTCTGGCTGAACAGCTCAACGACAAGGTGGACACTCTGCAGGGTAGTTTGAGCTCCATCATCGACGAAATTAATTCGCTATCGCGAGAAAACCATCAGGTCAAAGAAAGCGACCCTATTGCATGCATCGTCAAGATCCTGAACGCCCACTTGGCAAGTCTTCAATACATCGATGAAAACGCCACGGATCTCCAGAAGAAGCTGGTCGAAGCTAGTTCACGAATGAAAGTCTAAAAGTAAGCCGAGTGCGCTGAGGGCTTGCTGGAGTCGAGTTCCACAAATTTATTTTGCTTTGCTTTAATAATGACGAGTTTTTTTATGCTTACAGATAATTAGTTTCTCAAGTAGCGCCCGTAAGACCAATGAGATAAGTGAACTTGCGAGCCAAGTGTGACACCTCCGTTTCCACGGCCTGGTCTTGAATGGTCTGAGATGACTCCGAGTCGCGCAACAGTAAGCTTTGTATAGACAATCGATTTCTGTCGACAATACTCTGGAGCTCGTGGCGGACTAGATCGTTTTCGGGCCCCAACGAGACCACCAATGCGATAAGTACTTGCAGGAGGAGCGACATCACCTCCTCGGGGAACTTACAGAGATCATCGCAGAGTTTACGGACGAACCCGGACTGCAGGATCTCTAGCGCTCCCTCACGTAGCGCAGCTATGGGGATCAAGATCGATAGCGATACTCTAGTGACCAACATGTCAGTGGCGTTGGCTCGCCTAGGCACGGAACTGTTAAGTCCTGCGTTTGCGTTGCGAGGAGCTTGGCCCTTCGAAGAAGGATTCATGTCCAGCGGGCTGTGGGCCCGCACGAAAATCTCTTTGTGCGCGAGCCCGTCTTTCACTACTCCCGCTTCCGTAGCTCTCTCAAGAGCCGTCAACGCAGGAGTCAGGACCTGAGCTATGAAAATGGACACGAAATTGTACTGGAGTAGAGTCTCTACTGCCATAATAGAGTCTAAGCGACTCGAGAGTACGACCACCATTTGGAGGAAGAGAAGCGCTCCAGATTTGACCGATTGGCTTGAGTCGCAGAGCACATCGTTGCAGGCGGCCCGCAACACTCGCGGACCGCAGCTCGTGAGAAGTGCCAGCGCTTCTGATTGCGTTCCTTGGGACCCAGCCAGGATATCGTTTTTGAGAATCTGAAAGCAAATCGTGTACAGGTCGGCCCTCAGCTCTTTGTTGAGTTGTGCTGGCTGCAGCGAATACAAAGCAGCTCGAAGGAGGGTCACCGTCTGTCTAGCGGTCGAGGCGTCCGAACCTTGCTCATAGAACTTCTCTGTCAAGAAGACAAGAAGGCTACTGATCGGTACTGCGAAGTCTGAGTCCTGGCGGCTATAGTCCGGCAGCTTTGTTAGAAGCAGTTGCATGGTTGAGAATATAAAGGCTGAGTCGGTCTTCAGACCTCCGCTCGTGATAAGAACGGGGATCAGCCTGCACCAAGCCTTCAAGCACCTGAACGCAGTGCGATTCTGCGGAATCTGTACCGAGAAATCAATCAAATCAAACACGATGGGGGCAAGCGCATCGATATAGTGACTTTCAACAGTCAGGAGGAGTCTTCTGTGGCAGAGCTCGACTTCGTATATCCAACATTCCATAAGAGCAGCTCTGTAGTTCAGCAGCTCGTCTCTGGTATCTGAAAGATTTATCGTGGCCGGCTCAAGTGTCATAGTATTCAGCCAGAAATCGTACTGACGCAGGTAGTCCAGCACCAGTTCAGAGGTAAGTGGGTCCGCTGCAAGACGGAGCAAGATCTCACCACACAAACGCGGAATGTGGCCGTCACTGTCTTTGAGCGAAGACCCACTCTTCAAGATCAGATTACAGATCGATGAAAGGAGGGATTGACCCGAGAGAATGCCCCCGACTCCCTTCTCCAGCTCAAGCCGAAGCTCGAGGCCCAATTCGGCCTTGCTGAATCCGAGCAAGTAGTGAGCGACAGTCATGTAATGCTTGGGTGTGCCGCTCTGCTGTAGTTGCGCCAGAACTACTCCCAAAATAGCACTCTTCACATTTGCAGGGGTGATCTCGTCGTCCAATCTGACTAGCAGGCCCACACGTATCCTGGTGGATTCGGTTGAGGAGCTGAGAGTGCTCAAGATTCTGCTTTGGCGACTGACAGTTGCCTTGAATTCACTCGTCTGATCAAGTAAACTAAGGAGGTGTAGGCTAGCCAGAGAGAGAGCCTGATGAGTTGATCCTGCATACAGCGCCAAATGCGGAACTACCTGCAAGTGATACAATATTGGCTTGTCGAATGAGTGGGTGGGGCTCAAGCTCATTTCGACAAGGGAGGTGATGACGCTCACACATTCTGTCACAGTCAGAACCAACGGGTGTCCTGAGTCCAATTTGCTCAGATGATCGAAGCCCGCAGCCAGGATAGTAAAAAATGCCTCGTACACCCGCGAATCGAGACAGATTTGGAATGCAAGCTCTTGCGTGTCTCTCGAGCGCAACAGGCCTTTCATGAGCATCAAACACTCGAGACGAACGAGGTCACATGTAACTTGGAAAGAAGTATCCTTGTCTTGAGCAGTTGTTGTCCACGGAAGGATTGCCGTAGATATGAACTCAACATAGTCTTTTGTGTGCTTCGACGTCGGCGTGGTCTCACAGAGCTTGACAATGAGATGGACAAAGGCAAGCGTATCATCGACAGAAGAGAGGCTGTCTTCGAGTTTTCCTAAAAGGGCATTATTGAGCAGATTCCACATCTCGTTTGAAACAAAGGGGGCCAGTGCATTGAAGATTGGTCCCTTGATAGGTTGTTGTAGCTTCAGCAGCTTGAACAAAAGACTGGTTAGACTGCTCTCTGATGCGTCGGATTTTTTGTCTTTTTCCAGAATGAAAGTGCGTGCTTCACCGCAAGCACCAGCTACTCGAGAGATCAAGTTCAAATAGGCAGCCAATATCAGAAGAGTGTCATCGCTCAGGTTATCGTGCTGCTGTGGTCCTGTGATAGTCGAGGAGGGCGCGGTTGCCGCGCTCGTAATTGGCATTCCCCACTGAACAGAACTGCTTTCTCCCAAGGTCTGGAAGGCGAGCGGCGATCTCTGATCAGAAAAACCGTTATGCGAAAAAGCGAATGGCTGCAAGGCCACATTGGAATAGAGGCCACTGGTTGAAGCTGCTCCATAGTTTGGTCCCGAAATACCGCTGGTGCCTGATTCCAGTAGACGAAAGCCCGATGTTTCGGTGCTGGTCGGGTAAGACGGATGCGTCAGGCGGCGTGTATAGTATTCTATAACATCGCAAATAGAAGCCCATGACAGAGTAAAACCGTCCTCATTTTGCGTGTTCTTCTGCAAGTTCTGCAAGAAGATGTGGACTTGCTTGGCCGTGGACGCATCGTTCGCCAGAGATGCTATCAGTTCAGTAAAAGTTGCCGACATCAGTGTTACCTGACAGTCCGTAGCCCACAAGAGAAACCCATACAACGCATCACCCTCATCATCGAAAAAGCGCCTGGACGCCTGAGGTTCGTTTCTGCAAACAGTAGCTACAAAAAGCAGAAACCTCTCGAAGTCCGCACCTGGAAAAATCGCTGTGCCCGTTTCTTGAAGTTCGTTCATGGCAAGATACATGTCTTCTTCGCTCAGCCTCATCTGCTTGAGAATATCGGCCAGGTTGGTGATGAAAGCCACCATCAGTAGCTCCATGGAGTCTTGAAAGCCCTTGAGCGTATTTGAGTTTGGCATGGCGCGCCAAAGTCTTAGGAGCGGCACGCGGGCTCTGACAAGTGGCCTGTATCTGTCGAAGTATGCCTCCCCTGAAAGCGCCTTCACATCTTGCGCTAGGGCCATCCAAAACTCCAGTCCTCCCAAGTCGATGGCGCTCCTTGTGGCGCTCAAAACGTCATCAAATCGTACTGATGCCGGGAGTGTCCTCTCCTCGTCTGCCAGAGTCACGAAGACGACCAAAGACAGTCCCGCCTTCAGAGACGGAATTTTCCATTCGTCGGAATTTTTGTTGCTGTCGAAAAATGACCAAAGTGAGAGCATGAATGCATCAGAGTGAGGGGCTGACATCCATTTGACGAAGGGAAGAAAGTATGCAAGTACGCGCGAGTCAAGCGCATCGAACGAGGCCATATGCTCGAGTAGAGCGGTGGCCAGCTGCTCTTGCTCTTCCGCCTCCGAGAACGCACTCAAGTATGCATAAAGAATATTGCCTAGAGACTCATGTTCCAGTATGAGGAAGTCTCGTTGCAGCTGCAGCACTCTTCCAAAATTGGGGTCCTTATCTAGACCCATGAACTCGCCGGATTTTGCCTTGTCGTCGATTGCTTCGAGCGAGTTTTCAACGAGCTTTAGTTGGTCAAGGAACTTGGATAGACGCCTCGGCCCTTTGCCTACGATCAGGTCGACCTTCTCTACCGGAAGAGATTCAACGCCGTACCGCACGATGTCAACTATGTACTGCCTCCGCACGAAAAACAAAGTCAGCGCCGACTCAAACAAACTTATCTCCAGCCGCCTTGCGTCGCCCATTGAGTAATATACGAGTTTGGCCGTGACGAGTTCATCAAGATTTAGCTCGTCCGCCACGCGCGCGGCCTCGTTTATGAATGCGTCGTTGACTTCCAGAGTCTCCTCGCCAATCTCTATAGCTTTCTTTGCGAGCTGATCACGGCTGCTGGCAGACTTTGGCGGGGACGCGAGGAGTTGCTGCAAATCGTCCTTGATTGGAGAAAGCAGCCGGTCTAAGGTGCTATCTTCAGCAGGGGCAACCATCAGCCCCTCGTGAGCCGCCACATAGGGCTCGATATTCCAAGGCATCTAAGGTCTGGACCAAATGCCAGGAGGCTTCCTGACGAAACCAAAAAGACTGTGCTAGGCTGGTTACCGCAGTCGCGATAGAGATGGAAGGTAAACATGAGTAGCCTACATAAGGGTAGACATCACGTGCACCTCGAACCTCAAGATCGAATTGAGGCTCGTCGGAGCGTCGACGCTACCTTGATCCTGCACTGCAGTGAGAGCTGTCATAACTAAAGCTAGAACGCGTTTCGGCCAGTTGTCGGGCACATGGGCTTTCTGGATCTAGGCCAACTATCGCCCACAAGCGAGCCTGTAAGCATAACACAGGTTCAGCCCACGAAGCGCATAAATGAGCAACGTGATGTCGCTCAATTCGCAGTCTCGCCGGCCAAGAAACGTCTGAGCGCGGTTGTCACCAGTTTGGCCAGATGTGTAGCTGGGTGCGAAGTTCCTTCGTCGGGCCGCGCGAGCTCGGATTTTGTCCAAGAAATCTGCTCGCAATTGCAGACCTGCTCAGACCTTGTGGCTGCGCATCCCCCAGAAACCATGCGCCAGAGATTTGGAAACCCCAGCTTCCGAAAATGGCTCAATGCAGTGACCAGCGTGAAGGAATTCCAGGAGAAAGGGGTCGAGCTTATGCATTACTTCGCAAATTCGTTCGGCTCGGCGCAGCGCATCGACTACGGTACGGGCCACGAACTGAACTTCGTGGCATACTTCGACGGGGCATACCGGATGGCGGACTGCCCGCGCCTGAACGGCGAGGATGTTCTACTGGTCTTCAGCCAGTACTTTGATCTTTGTCGATTGGTGATAAGAACATACAACCTGGAGCCTGCGGGAAGCCACGGTGTTTGGGGGCTGGACGACCACTTTCATCTACCGTACATTCTTGGCGCAGCACAGCTCAGTACGGAGAACTCCAGAGATGAGCCGAGTCCCAAAGATGTCCTGAATATCAAGGCCGTAGACCAGAACAAATCGAGAAACCTGTATTTCGGTGCCATTGCATTTATTTACGAGGTTAAGAAGGGCCCATTTTTCGAACACTCTCCGATGTTATATGATGTTTCCGATGTCAAGTCATGGGCAAAGATCAGCGGGGGAATGATTAAAATGTACGAAGGCGAGGTGCTTTCTAAGTTTCCCGTTGTTCAGCACTTTTATTTCGGCAACTTGTTTCCCTACAACTGAAAAGTAACTCAGAGAAAACCAAAACGCTACGATTAGCTTCCGTGCGTTGCATTGACCTCATTCCACTACAAGGATCGAACGTGATAGACTCGCGCGCTGGAGTGCTGTTCGTTCAAATTCCACACGCGAAACTTGCGTTCAGCCATATGCAGCAGATAGGGTGGTGCAGCTTCCTCCAATGCACCCCCGATCGCTCACCTAACCCCAAAGTCGAATCTAGCTAGATTATTAATATTTTTTTCGCATAGCAGCTAAAATCTGATAATTTCAAGTGAAAGACTGCTGCAGGTTCTGGAAGTTGAAAAATATTCAATGGGCCAGAAAAGAGCGGCAAATGCGGCTGCAGGCCCTCACAAGCGTCCATTGACAAGCAAACCAACTTCGAAGAGAGTAAAGAAAGACTCCAAATCCGCTGAGCCATCGCCGGCTGCAGGTCAAGACGACGTATCGGTTGAGGAGCTCGAAAGAGAGCTTGCTAGAGAAGGCATCATCACGGCCGAGGATCTGGGCGCGGAATCTGATGATGAGGGCTCGCCCGATGCCGAGGCGAGTTCAGAATCGTCTGCCGACTCTGACGCGCCCGAAGCTGAGCTCGGGTCAGGCGAGGAGTCGGAGGAGGAGGATGGACTCGAAGCCCGAGCAGATGCCACGAACTCCGAGTCTGAATCCTCTGATAGTACGGAGTCCACACCGAATGTTATAGCCAGCACGAAGGCGAAGGCGAAACAGGCGGCACGAGGCGATATTGGCGTGCCCGAAAAGCAACCCAAGGCGGAGTCGTTTACGATTCAGGCCGGCGCGTCCACCAAACCGTTTGCATCTTTGACACTGAGCGAGCCCACAAAGCGTGCCATAGAGGCGATGGGCTTCTCCACCATGACTTCTGTCCAGGAGCATACCATACCGCCCCTGCTCGCGGGCAGAGACGTACTTGGAGCAGCCAAGACCGGCAGCGGCAAGACGCTGGCGTTCCTAATTCCCGCCATCGAGATGCTTTACAGCCTCAAGTTCAAGCCACGAAATGGCACAGGTGTCATCGTGGTCTCACCAACGCGTGAGCTCGCACTTCAGATATTTGGCGTTGCGCAGGAGCTGCTCCAGTTCCACAGCCAGACTGTCGGCATTGTCATAGGTGGCGCGAACCGGAGGCAAGAGGCAGACAAGCTGGTGAAGGGCGTCAATCTTCTGATTGCGACCCCCGGTCGCTTGCTTGACCACCTACAGAACACGCAGGCCTTTGTCTTCAAGAACCTCAAGTCGCTGGTCATCGACGAGGCAGATCGGATTCTGGAGATTGGTTTCGAAGAGGAGATGCGCCAAATCATAAGGATCTTGCCCTCCGAGGGCCGGCAAACCATGCTGTTCTCGGCAACGCAGACCACCAAGGTTGAGGACCTGGCGCGCATATCATTGCGGAAAGGCCCGCTGTACATAAACGTGGATGAGAAACGGGACACTGCCACCGCTGATGGCCTCGAGCAGGGATATGTCGTTTGCGACAGCGACAAGAGGTTCTTGCTGCTGTTCACCTTCTTGAAACGCAACCGAAACAAGAAGCTTATTGTCTTTTTCAGCTCCTGCAACAGTGTGAAGTACTACAGTGAACTTCTGAACTATATTGACATGCCCGTTCTGGACCTGCATGGCAAGCAGAAGCAGCAGAAGCGCACGAACACCTTTTTCGAGTTCTGCAACGCCAAGACCGGCACTCTTCTCTGCACCGACGTGGCAGCGAGAGGCCTCGATATCCCGGCTGTGGACTGGATCGTCCAGTTCGACCCGCCTGACGACCCGCGCGACTACATCCACCGTGTAGGGCGCACAGCCCGCGGCTCGCAGGGCAAAGGCAAAAGCCTGATGTTCCTCTTGCCGAACGAGTTGGGCTTCCTGCGCTACCTGAAAGAGGCGCGGGTCCCTCTGAACGAGTTTGAGTTCCCCGCCTCCAAGATAGCAAACGTGCAGCCTCAGTTGCAGAAGCTGGTCACCAGCAACTACTGGCTCAACAACAGCGCGCGGGATGGGTACAGGTCCTACCTCCAGGCGTACGCTTCGCATCATCTGAAGCAGGTCTATCAGATTGACAAGTTGGACCTGGTCAAAGTGGCCAAATCTTTCGGCTTCACCGTTCCACCCAAGGTCAATATCACCATCGGGCAGAGCGGTCGCGTGCCGAACGGCAGCTCCAAGGGCAAACGCCGTCACTCATAAAACGAGAAGGTGTGCTTCTGCTCGAAAATTGAACGCTTGCACGCTCGCTAAGCCGTGCGCTAAGCCGTGCGCCAAGCCGTGCGCTAAGCCGCCCGCTAAGCCGTGCGCCAAGCCGTGCGCTGAGCCGTGCTACCTTTGTGCCTATAGATATGTATGAAGAACTGTCCACAGCGACACGAGCGAGAATAAACCTGGAACAAACTCGTCGAAGACGCAGCACCAGAAGGTTTCTTTCCCAAGTAATTTAAATATTGAACGATCTAGCCGCGTCTGCAGACATCAAGCGACCCCTCATTCAGGGCGCTGGCGCCCAGCAGAGAGAAGAGCTGCTCGCTCCCCGGCCACGGCTAGATGAACATTGTGTGAGTAGATTATATAGATCCTACCGTATTTTTAGGCACGGTTCGCGGCAGCGGCAGCAGCAGCAGGGTTGATGCGCTTGCTGTCGCGGTTGAAGCGAGCGCGCACAGGCGGGGTCCGGATGCGGCGGTTCTCGCGCGAGCGGACGCGCACAATACGGTTGTGAATGGCACAAGAGACGCAGTAGGCGACCTTGACGTAGATCTTGGGAAGCACGTACTCCTGGTAGACTGAAGCCTCGCTGATGTCACGGACAGCAGCGCTGTCAACCATGTTGCGGATGCTGAAGCGCTTGATGGCCTTGTCCTTGGCGACCATGCGGTTGCAGTTGGCGCAGCGAACGGGCTTCACATGGCCACGGCCACTCTTGTTACGTCCGTTGTTAGCTCTCTTCTTGGGCATCTTGGGTGGTTGCGGCTTAAGTTCGGAAACTGAAATATGTTCGTGCTTACGCCCCTTGGGCACTCCCCCGGCACCCTCGGCGCGCCCGCCGAGCCTGCATATTGGGAGAGTAGGTGAAGAGTTTTCCATCACGTGTCAGTGCGGAGGCGCGGCCCTATGCCCTTTATGTCATCAGGAAGGGGCCAGGATACGGTCATTCGACGAGCGCACGCGTGAAGCCGCCGCTGCGTCCCCGCTGCGAGGTGTAAGCGTACACGCGCGCATGCGTGTGGTGTACGCACCACCCCTCGTCTATTGACTACGCGCTCGGCGATCGTTCAGCGATCGTTCGGCGATCGTCCACTGAGTCAATTCTGTCAGAAACGGCAACAAAGCGGGGAGTTCGATCCGAGAAAGCTGGCATTACCGACTCGCATTAGTGACTCGCATTGCGTGCTTGCTCGCACTGTTTAACGGTTCATTGGCCATACCGTAGAGGTTTGTCTGTCTGCCTTAACACCACGACGGCGAACGCGGTACTTGCGTCAGTAGATTTGCTTCTCCCTTGCTTTGACGCGCGAGCAGAAACCAGCATTGCGTCAGCAGAAGTCAATTGAGCTCAGGCTGGAGATCTGGCGATGTCCTTGAACGTGTTCTGCTTTCTGGCAACACTCGATGACCTAGATACGCTCTGCCGCGACCTGGCTTCTGCCATCGTTGAGAACCGAGCCTCGAAGCTCAAGGTCTGTGCACTGGTATACGATACGCTTTCGAATGGAAGGCCTGGCCTGAAACTCGTGCGGGAGCTACAAAAGCTGACCGTTACCTTCGTTCGCAGCCTGCGCGAGGAAGCACTCGAAAAACTCGAGGACGCGCAATTCCATGACCAGGAATACGACCTCGAGGGAACAGTCACGTACGACTCGCTGTGCAAGATTCTGAGGCAACGGCAGCTCGGCGCCCCCCACGTGAAGGGCCGAGTAGATGCGGCCGACGTCATTCTTTTTTACAGAAACGGCGAAGCGCGCCGTTTTCTGGGCGACCCGGCGAACCCCGATCTCGCGGACGCAGTGCAAGCCGGGGGCGCGCCTCCCCGCTGCAAGCACGTCAAGTCGGTGCGCGCCTTCGACGGGAACTTCACGATAGGCGACCCCGAGGAGCCGCTTCTGAGCGTGCCCGTGCGGCTGTACCCCATCACGCGGCACACGGCTCCCATCGAGACGGCGAACTACGTTGGCGGCCGCAGGATTGTCCAGAGCGCGACCCTGAAGACCGAGTCTGGCGCGCCGGTGCAGCCCGAGGCAATAGAGAAGGCGTACTCGTACCTGAACGAGCTGGTCACTGCGGACAGCGGCGTGCAGGCCCTGATGAACGGCGAGTTCCAGGGGGCGGAGCGCTGGCCCAAGGCCTTTGAGCTGCTCGCGACCGTGCCGAAAATCCCGCCCTGGCTGCCCTACGAGCGCACGGACTGCGTCATTGGGTCGACGCCAGCGGCCAACGAGTTCATCCGCGCCCTCTCGGTCGTCCTCGAGGAGTCCGGCATGGACGCGCTGGCGCGGCTGTGCCGGGACCCGCGGCGCGGCGAGGACGGGCTCCCGAAGCACAAAGGCAAGCTCGAGCTGGTGGCGCTGTACCCGGCGTCGCACCAGCGGCTGTTCTGCTCCCCGCTGCCGTTCCGCGAGGACTACAAGTACTACTACCGGTTCAGCGAGCTGGCCCCGGAGCCCGAGGAGGACGAGAAGGAGCTCGACGAGAAGATGGACGCGATTGTCGACCTCATGACGGTGCCCACGCCGCCCGAGCCCCAGCGAAACGCGCTGGTGGAGCGCGTGAGTTTCTACGTGCGCGAGAAGATCGCCGTAGGCCAGGCCGAGGTGCCCCCCGTTCCCAGCTCCGCCGCGACGGAGATCCCCGCGGAGCTGAAGGACCGCACGCTGCAGCTGAAGACGGAGTTTGGCGCCATAGAGCGCATTGCGGCGGCCAGCAAGCCCGACGCAGAGGCCGACGAGGCGGACTGGGACTTCGAGTTCGTCTAGGTGGGTGCGCAGGCGGGAAGGCGCTTTTCTGCCATCTCGGAAGGGTTTGACAGAGCGTTCATAGCAAGCATCGCGAGCATCCTCCGCGATTGTCTACGAGCATCCTCCTCGCGAGCTCATAGTCTGCTTATTTATCTATTTATTGTTTCAAGTAAACCAATTCTGGCGCTGCAGCAGTCAGAGATATATGTGCGAGCTCGCAACAGCTTCCGATAAGCCATCGAGCCGAAGTTAGAGCGGCCGATGGCACGACAGGAATGCGTGCACGCCAGAATGCGTGCAGCGAGGATGCGAGCAGTGAGCGACCCAAACTCGCGCCTTCCCGCAGCGGACGTCAGCTTTGCCCTATTTTATTAAATCTTGCAACTAGGGGATGTCGTAGTATGATGTTCTGCAGCTAAGGGAGCATCGGCAAGCTCAGGTCTTCACGTCGGGCTCGTCTCTTCCGATGTGCTCTTTGAAAGCGAGGAAGGCCGTGATCTCGTTGATGTAGTCCGCCAGGTACTCCTGGGCGGAGAGCTCGTACGTCTTGGCGTCCGCCTCGTACTTCTCAAGGTAGAGACGGATGGTGGCGCCCGAGGAGCCCGTGCCGCTGAGCCGCACGACGGTGCGCGCGCCGCCCTCGAACTTCACGAACAGGCCCTGGTGTTTGCTCTCCGAGCCGTCGAGGTCGGTGTAGCTGAAGTCGCCCGCGTCGGAGACGACGAGCTTGCCGTTGGGCACAAGCGGGGCGCCGACGAAGCCGGGCTCGCCCACGGCGCTCGCGAGCTTGGCGATGACCTTGTTGGCGCCCTCGCTGCTGACCTGCTCGTAGTCGTAGCGCGTGAAGAACGTGCGGCCGTACTCGGCCCAGAAGGCGAGCTGGATCTCGCGGATGCTGACGGGCTGGCCGCGCAGCTTCGACTCGCCGGCGATGATGTTCAGCCACGCGACGATGGCCCAGAGGCCGTCCTTCTCGCGGACGTGGTTCGAGCCCGTGCCGAAGCTCTCCTCGCCGCAGATCGAGAGCTTCTTGGCGTCGAAGAGCGCGCAGAAGAACTTCCAGCCCGTCGGGACCTCGTAGCAGGCGAGGCCCTGCTTCTGCGCGACGCGGTCGATGGCGCCCGAGGTGGGCATCGAGCGGGCGAGGCCGTAGATCCCCTGCTTCTGGAAGTACGGGATGTGCTTGCGCGCGTAGTGCGCGATGATGGCGACGGAGTCGCCCGGGCTGACGAACGCGTTCGCGCCGTAGATCATGTTGCGGTCGCCGTCGCCGTCGCTGGCCGCGCCGAACGGGATGTTCTCCGCGTCGACGCGGTCCACGAGCGTGCGCGCGTACGTGAGATTCGGGTCCGGGTGGAGGCCGCCGAAGTCGAGTTTCGGGACGCAGTTCTGGATGGCCGACTCCGGGCAGCCCAGCTCGTCCACGAACACGGCGCGGCCGTAGGGCCCCGTGACGCCGTTGAGCGCGTCAAACAGCAGGGAGAACGCGCCGTGGTTGTTGTTGGTGCTGCCAGTGCCGCTGCCGCTGGTGCTGCCACTACTATGCAAGTGCTCTTGCAGGAACGCGCGGATCAGCTCGAAGTCGAAGATCTCCTTCAGAAACTCGACGTACTCCTTCGTGGGGTCCACGATCTCCACCGAGAGCTGCCCCGCGTAGTACTCGCGCGTGCCGACGCGCGCGAGGTCGATCTTCTCGCGCTGCTCCGCGCCCACGAGGTACTCGCGCAGGCCCGCGGAGGCCTCGTAGATCTTGTCTGTGATGGACTCCGGCGCCGGGCCGCCGTTGCCCATGTTGTACTTGATGCCGAAGTCGTTTTCCGGGCCGCCCGGGTTGTGGCTCGCGGTCAGGATGATGCCGCCCGTGGTGCCCTCGCGCTTGCGGATCAGGTGGCTGGCCGCGGGCGTGGACAGCAGGCTGTGCTGGCCGACGATGAGCTTCGCGACGGCATTGCCCGTCGCGAGCTGCGCGATGATGTCGATCGCCTCGGCGCAGAAGTAGCGGCCGTCGCCGCCCACGACGAGCGTCGCGCCGCGGACGCCCCCGGGCACGGCGTTGAAGATGGCCTGCACGAAGTTCTCCGTGTACCCGGGCTGCTGGAACACCTTCGTGCGTTTGCGCAGCCCGGACGTGCCTGGCTTCTGGCCCTCGAAGGGCTGCGTGCTCACCGAGATCGCGGGCATGTCTCCCTCGCGATTAGCTAAAGTCTGTACAAGGTCCCGCCCAAAGCAACAGCGAGGCGTTCAGCGGCCGGGGAGTGTCCAGGCAAATGTCGCGGATGCTGGCAAACTGGGTGGGGCCGCCAGGGGTGTGTGGGCGGCTTGTTCCTTCACCGCACACGCGCGCTCGTGCACCACACCCTGCGTGCCCGCAGGGTTGTGCCCACGGCCGGTCCTTGCCGCCAGCATCGGGGCAGGCCGTGCGTCCCACCCCTGGATCGAGCGCGCCGGCCACGATGGGGAGGCTGCACGCACGGCTCGTGCGCGACCACCCCCGCACTGAGCGTTTGAACGCACAGCGCCAATGCGCGCTACAGCGGCGCGCACAACCGGCCCAAGCAATGCGCACAAGCAATGCGCAAAAACTGTGAGCGGCCACCCCGCGTCCCTCCCCATGAGCGGTACGTTGTGCAGGCGTTATAGCTGGGCCCAGTAGAGCCTGCAGGCCGTGCAGTCATTCACAGAACCGCACGACTCAAGAGCTGGACGCGCTCACACGCTCGCGCGCGCGCGAGAGCAGCTGCCGTCTAAATTTGGTCTGGGGGCTTTATCTAGCGAGTATGTACAGTTAGCGCGAAGCGGCGGCGCGGGCCCGCGCGGCGCGGTCACGACTTCGCGGCGATGCAGCGCAGCTGGACGCCGTGCCACTTCGCGATCTCGTCGCCGAGCGCCTCGTAGACCAGCTTCTGCTGCTTGACGGGCGTGAGGCCCTGGAAGCGCCGAGACTCGATCTTGATGGCGAACATGGACCCGCAGCCGCCACTGATGTCCTGCACCACGAGCTGCTGCGGCGCGAACGCCGCCTCCAGCTTCGAGAACAGCTCGTTCTCGTACTCGCCCTCGGGCCGCTGCAGCGAGAAGAGCCGGTGCGCGCGGAGGGGCGCGCCGGCGCGCGGCCGCAGCGCGGGGCGGCAGATACTTCTCAACATCCCTGATGCTATGCCTGGAAGAGTCGCTGGGGACGAAATCGCGAACGAACCAATGGATGTGCTGCGAGCGGTGCCAGAGTAATCAGCTGCGCTCTCAGGGCGGACCGACGCTGTGGCCCCGGCGCTGTGCGCGCGCGGGCTGAGAAGAGGGCACGCTCCTCCCAGGGCTGCCTCGTGACTCCAGCCCGAGCACCACCTTCGGTG